>JAZGUH010000656.1:600000-853628 GCA_037893225.1 Hippasteria phrygiana | reverse complement strand
CACGACGTCGTAAATTCAAACACAGGTCGACTGCGATTGATTCCGCCTGTCGGGAACACGTCGTAAAAGTTGATTTTTTTCTACTCCTGCGACTGGTGATTTTTTTGATCGCTAACTGATGCCAATCATCTTAATATCGTCGCAGTTAAACTCAGGTCGTGGCGCAGGCGTAGCTTGATCCTAAATAGTCAGTCGCGGACTGTTCTGTTTCGTCGCAAGGTCGACCTGAGGCCGCCTTAAGACTCATTTCGTAGGATCCGGTCACATTTAGATGGCAGTTTGGCTATGCAACTTTGTTTTATCCCCATCCCCAATAAAAAAAAAATGCATCTCAATTAAGCACCCTCCATTGAAAAGGTCTTTTTCTTCTACCAGATGCCGAGTTGACTTACACCTGTAACTTGCCCCTTTCTTCCCAACTCCAAATCCGGAATCCTAAACCTACCTTGTGTGTTTCTTATCATTCATGTGTATTTCATAGATGAAGCTTACTTTTTTCAGCACAACTCAAAAAGTGTGCTGTTGTAGTGGGACCGTTGTCGCGGCCTGAAAGGAAAACTTGGCGTATCGATCCCGCGTATATTTTTCCTTCGATAGTCAAGGGTTCTTTAAGTATTCACTCATCATGATTAGAAAAAACACTGATAACAAAGTACGATCTCAAGTTGTTAATTGATTACTGTTTGTTTGAAAAATCGCCCGACGGCAAAAATCCATTTTGTTGTTAAACTCAAAAGTCAAAATACACAAAAGTAACTGACTTGCAGGAGCTATCTGAAAGAAAACGACAACCACACAAGCAGTCCTAAATGACATTTAGGGGGATGGGTTCTTTTTGTTTGTTTGTTTGTTTGTTTGTTTGTTTGTTTGTTTGTTTGTTTGTTTGTTTGTTTGTTTGTTTGTTTGTTTGTTTGTTTGTTTGTTTGTTTGTTTGTTTGTTTGTTTGTTGGGGGGTTTGTTTGTTTGTTTGTTGGGGTGTTTGTTTGTTTGTTTGTTTGTTTGTTTGTTTGTTGGTTGGCCATAAAATAGAAAAAAATACATGTAGTTCTCTGGATGTTTTGTTGCGTCAAGGAGGAAGGAGTGGTTGGTGCTCCATCAACCTGCACCAGTTATCCCCACACGAGGATATCCCATCCCAATTCCACGCATTCGAAAATAATTATTATTGTTGCCTCGTTCGGTATATGGACATCTTTTGTTCACTTCCTGAAGAGATGTAATCAATAAAAACCAATGCCCGCATGAGTGCAAATCTTGATGTAGGCCTATAAACACAAATTGTCGCTTAGGAGATCATCAACTTCAATCAGTTATCACACTGTCGATCTTCCGTGTGATGTGCACATTTTGAAATCGGCAGACTTAATACCTGTAATTGATCAAATTATGGAAAATTAGCCACCGATATAGCCAAGGGGGTTTAATCAGAAACGGAATACCGATACATTTGGAGCGCCCGTGCTTCGCGATGCATTCTTTTGTTCGTCCGAGTCAACATCGTTATCTTCCGTGTAGTCCCTATGGTAATAAACGAAGCACAATGTTGACTCTTTCAATCCGAAGTCCACGTTATTTCGACTCGTCTTTCGGGCTTTTTTCCTTGTTGCTGGCCACGTAACTATAGTACACATAGTGCTGATTTGATCATGTTATGCGGAGGGACAGTCATGTTGTAGGGATGTGGTAATTGGACATGATTGTTTCATGTTGATCAGATATTATTGGCGGCCTGTAACAGGAAGGATAATTTTCGAAGGTAAGCACAGACTTGTCTTTCAAAAATTTTTTTTTTTTAAGTGGATATGTTATGAGTTTGTCATGTCTGTAGGTTTAACAACAATGGTTGACAGACACAATGGTCCTACACCATGCCTGCGAGCTAGACAGTGTACATTATGAGCTGTACATTTTAAAATAAATTCATTAAATCTTACACCAAGAGACTACCGATAAGGCACATAAGCAAATTAAAGTAATTGTTTTTTTGTCAATGTAAAAGAAGGGGAACATCTTATTCTGATTAATATTCATTAAAACAATTTTCTTATTAAATTTGTACGTTCATTATTAGTAGTACAATATTGTTTTCTTCAAATTTAGGTGTCCTCGTTCATTTTGAATGAATTGACTTACCCACCAGACTTACCACAGACATAATATGCATGTGTCACATGTTATTACATGTTTCATGCTACATTTATGTATCTGTAGTTATGAGGCATGTAAATAAGTGGTTCATGTTTTCGCTGTTTGTCTGTTTTCTTGTCAGTCTGTCAGTTAACACGCCATTTTCATGCCTTAGGGCTACAGTATACTTGCAAAGTATACTGTGGCGGGGGGGGGGGGGGGGGGGGGGGACCAATCCTGATTAATATTGTGAAGAACATAGAAAAATGTTATGGATAAGAGTCTATAATTATTTCAACCGACTAACTTGTCATCGAAACACTTTTACGTGACACTGATTTTGAAACAAACAGCTGATTTGGACAGGGGTGGGGGGACGGGGTGGGGGTGACAGAGAACATTATTTTTTGCTTATCATATATGTTAAAAGCACAAGACCGCCAAGCTAGGTAAAGTGTTTGCTTTACATGTCATAATCACAGCTTCATGAATCTGTTATCATGATGATCTTTGACCCGTGATTTATCATAATCGCCTGTAAATCACGGTATACCAGTGTATATGTTGGCCATGCTCGCAAACACCATATTTGCAGTTGCCATGTTTGCGTGAATTTCTTTTTCGTGAATATTTAGGGAGTGATAATTATAGTGATAGCATCCTTGTTATTGAAACTTTGTTGTTGTTGTTGTTGTTGCAGCCTTCAAGTTACCTAATCCATGCCTCAGAATTGTAACCTATAGGCCTAAACATAAGTTGTACTTTCTGTGGGCTTTAAATACAAATCCCTTTTTTACACCATTTAAAATATCCATGTTATTTCCTCATAAGCGAGACCGTGGGATCTATTGCTGTGATGTCATTTTAGAAACTTACTGAATATAAAGCTAATGGGAGACTTTTGAGACGCTGGTGGCAGCAGACATACCGGTCCTTTTTGTAGTTCTGAGCATGCGCGCGTAGTTCTGAGCATGCGCACGACACAGAACAAAGCCAAATAAAGCACAAAACTTTACAAATATACACATTTTGGGTGTTGTAAGTGATGAGTTTTGACCGATATTTGCTACTTTGAAAAAAATTGAAATAATAATAAGATGGCTAATTTACTTGTTTGAAAAATGAAAACAAAGTTTGACTGGCCTGTGGACCCTCCATACATATTGCGAGTCGTAATGGCATCATAAGTGCTTGTTTTACCCCAAACGTGGCGCACGAACTTGTTGAAGTGCCTAGAAACCCACCATGTAGGCGATACTATGAGAAGGGTATTAGAATAGCACCTTTGCTACTTTTTGTTTGCATATTAATCTGTACTTGGTTACTCTGGACCTCGTTTGAAGTGTCGCGACGAAGGCCAAGGTTTACAGGGTTCAGTCGGTCGGTCGGTCGGTCGGTCGGTCCGTCGACTTGTTTCCGGGAATAGAGCTTCTACCGGTATGAACAACTCATTTTAACTGTCACGCCTGAGGCAACTTATAAAAAATCCAGGTAGGCGGGGCTCCCAACAGATAGAGAAGAGAACGCTGGATATTGCAAATATGTTGACACCCCCCCCCCCCCCCCCCCCCCCCGCGTTTGAAAAAAAATCTAGAAAGGGAACATAATGAGAACTTCTCCGTTTGGCCTGCTTTCCGATAAAAATAGGAATATAAATTGATTTGTTGAGTCACATTCGGTTCGATCACTCAACACACACACAGGCGACAGTTTCTTGACCTAAAACAGAAACATCGCCCTCAATTGGTTAGGATTTGTTAACTATTTTATACAGTTGAAAAAACAGGTTGTTATTATCAAGCAAAGATAGATGTGCATGAGTGATCATTTCTTCCCAATATTTTCGATGAACAATATAAATTATATACGTCAATGGGCTGTCTACAAATGTAGCATCGTTTCACCTCCCTCCCCTTTCATAATCCGCACAAGACATAACCTTAGTCGGGGCATGCGTCTTGTGCCGTTCATGATGCCATTTATTTCGGGAGATTTTCCATTACTAATCTAATATTATATATACACACTGCACATACCTTTTTCTCAATATCAACGTTTTGCCGACAGCGATACGATTTCGCCGATAAAATGACTAAAAGGGAGGGGCTCGTTCGCGTCGAATATTAAAAACAGATAAATGGAAAAGAAACTCCAGTAGTATACAAGCTGTCTCAGTCGCACAAGCTGTCTCACAATGCACATTTTTAGCCATTTTCTTTTATCGTCAAAATATTCAGCATAAATAGACGACATCCAAACTTCTCCTCGCCTGTGCCTCCAACTGCTGTCTATGCATGACAGCACTTAGAACATATCAGTCAGTATTGAGAATGGACCCATCAGACTGAATCTCATAGCCGGCGGGTTTGGAGTCTTAACGAACACGGCTTGCCTATATATAGCCGAGACAGGCGAATAGGGAATTGGTGCCTTCTCTCGCAAATTGACAGGAAAAAAGGGATTTGCAAACCCGTACATCACTCTCAGCTCTCATCCACTCCCGAAGGACTGTAAAAACTCAAATCACGAATGGACTGTGTTTGCCAGAGCTCCGCTGCTTTATGTAGGCCTAATAGAAGGAAAACAGAGGATGAATTATGGACGATAAGAGATAGGAATGCAAAGAGGAATGAAAGCAACGGTATATTTGATATTTATATATTCCTATTTTGGGTTGCTTGTTTATTTGTGCCTTGGTTTGTGGGTTTGTTGTTATTATTGTTTTATTTACTATTCCATGATCACCTAATGACGAAATTTGAATAGAATTTACCCCATTACATTAGATTGGTTGGTTGGCTGGTTGGTTAGTCGGTCGCTCGGTCGGTCGGTTGGTTCCTTGGTCTGTCAGTTGGTTGGTTGGTTGGGTACCGTAATTGCTGGGTTGGTTAATCGATTGATTGGTTGGTTGGTTTGGTTAGCGGGTGTAGGAGGGTGTGGGTTTGTTTTTGCAAAAGGTCCCCGTTTGAAAATCGTGTACAAAACTAATGAGGGTCCTTGCCAAAAAGTTAAAGTATGACTAAGAGACTAGAGGTCCCCGATTAAAGGTGTTTACACATTTGTGTGTGTGAATGGGGCGGTTGGTTTGTTTTGACCAAATGTCAATTTTTAAGTTATCTGTATTCCACATCAGTCTAGCTTTTCGTATTCCCAGGCAGTGTAGTCAAGTGCAAAATTAAGTAGAACTCGATTTCCGCAACGATGGAACAGTATTTTTTGTTTTTTGTTTTTGTTTTTGGGTTTTAGGTTTTGGGTTTAGCGCAAACCGTCCCACAACCGATGCAGCATATACCTTCACTACACATTTCCGGGCTATCAGTAAAAGGGTCCATGGGCTAGCTTTGCATAGAATCCAATGGGAGAGCATTTTTGTGGTGCCGAATAAAAGATAAAGTGCCGAGTCAGAAAAAGATATAGAATTATGCGTGCAGACTATTGTGAGTTTTGGTTTTAAAGTCTTTCACTTGCAGAGACATGTAAGATGTAAGGTAGGCATTATTGCATCGTAAAGCTAAATATTGCTGTTTCTTTTTGACGAGTTTATATCTCTAAGTAAAACTTCAAGGGTCTGCATTAGACACTGCAATGTGCAGCACGTTTTCAACTGACTGTCATGCATGCATAAAACAGAAAAATGAGCTGTCTGTTGACATCGTCAGTATTATCCTTCCATATACTGTAGTCATCAAACTGCCGTCAAATAATCTTTTCCGCTATGGAATATACACCGCCTCATCTGTATCTCAATTGTGCACGATTGCCACAGGGCGCAATAAACGGTAGAGTCTCAACCGGACGAATAACGGCTGAAGACACAGTGATACCCGCGTGATCGCAGTTTCCAAGACACAAACTCCACCCTTAAGGGGTTTTAAGTTTGCAGCTTGGGTGACACTTGCTGTATCGTTATTTCTCGAGATTAGGGTCAAGATACGATAAAATCTCACCTAGGGCTATAATCCCTTTATGAACAATTTTGGAAAATTAGTATTTCGTCAGCCGTTTTTGAAATTTTCAAAAACAACGCTGAACAATGTTGTCATGTACATTTTTGTCAATTGGTTAACAAAATAACAAATTACTTAGCGCTTGTAACAAAAGTGTAACACTATACAAAACGATAATTTAATACCCTTTTCGTAGCTCTTTTGCGGATTTTGAATATGCATGATTTTTCTTAAAAAGGAGCATATTCTCTTCCCACCTTTCCTGCAACCCGAATCCACCTTTGAACCAAAGCTTGGGATCTAACTTGCATGGGCTTCATCTCCAGTTCCATTGTCAGTCTGAAACCTTGAATATTTGAACAAAAGGAAAAGATCCAAGTCCTGGCCTCAAGTTCAAGACTTCACCCAATTTGACTATAGCTTATTGGATCTAGCCAACACCAAGAAGAACCTATGATCATACTGGAATTGTAGTACATGTATGAGTTATTTAGATATGAATAATGTCTTGCAAGTTGAAAATGTTATATCTTAGATCTATCTTATCTAATGTAGATCTTTTTTGAATTTTGTACTTGGCCAAACAGGCTGATGTCGCCTAAGGTCCCCTCCCACTACAGCCACTCCCACAATTTGCATGGGCTCAGCACTTGTGTGTCATGATCAGCGATCGGTAGTCTCTCCCTCCAGTGGGCAATTGGTCCGCGAGCGAGAATGCCGCGACTCGGATGCACAGTCGAAGGATGCTCTGCTACGTGACAGCCGAAGTAACTGCTCGAGCGAGTACAAGGAATGCTGGATTGAGCCTGCCAAGGCGCCCGTTGTTACAGAAAAGAACGTCCAATTGGTTACAGGTAAATTGGTATTTGATGAACATCCAGACGTTTTTGTCATTTCCAAATACATGTATCTCCAGCATCTACAAGCAGGAGAGTCCAGTGCTCTTAATACATAAACCCTCGCATGTACCCGAGTATTTAAACCAGCTGGATAGTCGAGCGCTCTTAAAAGTAGCAAGTGCTCTTTGACATAATTAGCATCGGTAGAGCTAACAACACAGTTGCAGACAGTATCCATAAACCTGTGAAAGTTTGAGCTCAATCTGCCATCCGTGTCACGAGAAAATAGTGCAAAATCTTTCTGTTCCAACAGTAGTTTTTGTGCACGTTCTGTGCTTATTTGGATTGCGAAATAAGCCAGGATTGCTACCGGTACTATCCTTATAAACAATAAAGCTCTCGGATTTAAACTAATTATTAATAAAAAATTTTTGATCATTACATTTACAAACGCGACATCATACCATTGAAAACGTATTGTATGTCATATTGCAATTATACTATTTATTTATTTTTTATCAAAGAAGATGTCAATAAGTATCTCTCAGCCCTGTGGGCATGGAAAGTACAACATGCCTCGTTCGTCCCCTTGTCTCCGCTCCCCTCCATAGCTGCCTGACAACTAGCTCCATCCCGTCTGAGACCTTTCTCATGGGACCGGTTGCTATAATCGTATCTGCCTCGTACTTCCTTTATTGCGAGCCATTAAGACCCTAATCCGCAGCATCATCATATCTCGTAGGAATTCAACTTCTCCATTATCGAAACGTCAAATTCTCATTACTTTATGGATGGAAGGAATATTTGAGCATTGCTTTATAGGTGTATATTTTTGGTGTTTTTTATACGTATTTGTATTTTTCTACATAAAAGATGATTGTGCTTTTGGTCGTGGCATCCCGAAAAAATGAATTTCAAGATGAATTGCTAATTTATGAGTTATGAGCTTTCCATGAGACATTACACAAGAAAATTGACCGATGATATTTAATACATTCAATTCGTACAGTGTTAATGTTTAGGTCAGTCATAGCGTGTAGCAGTGGCGTATCCAGTGGGGGGGGGGGGGGTGGGGGGTGGGGGGAGGGGGTGGGGGAATTGTCCCCCCTGGCAGAATTTGAGGCGTCATAAAAAAAAAAAAAAATAGTGTTTTTAAGACAGTTTAAAGATGATTCAGACGTTGTTTGCCCTCCCTGGCACGAAAAACTGGATACGCTACTGGCGTGTAGCACATAATAAAGGTAGATAACATTATTACAGATTCTTCCATAATTCGTTTTTAGGGAGAAATCCATTGAATTGAAATGTTCAGTTAGAGAACCTTGAGATAGACATACCAGCTTTGATGATAAGCAGTTGAAGAACTAAAGATGTTTGGATGCCAAGAAATGGGATATAGTTGGGTCATCTCCAGTAATTCCGTGACCATGGAGAGCGAAGGTTCGTTTCTCAGTGGATTTGTCTTCTATGAAGGTTAAATAATGTTTTTAGCCGGGGTGTCCCTCCCAAAAGTGTGGGCTAACTCCGGGAGGGGGGTAAAAAATCCAAGGTCAATAGAGTTCAATGGTATTGACCTTGTTTTCCTATCTAGCTCGGTATCCAGATATAATAGATGGTGCAAATTGTTGCTTTAATCCTGTGACTAAGGGCCTGTTTGTTTCACACGGATCGGGAGGGGTACAGGGGCGGATCTAGGTTTTAACTAAGCGGGGGGGGGGGGGGGGGGGGGGGGGGGTTACCTGAGGTGATTGGCCTACACACCCCAGCGTGCCGAAGGCACGCCTTGCTAGGGGGGTCCGGGGCATTAAACCCGTAAAGCATGCCCCCCGGAAAAATTTGAAATCTAGATGTTTTCTCCTGCATTTTGGGGCATCTTTTCAGAGAATTTGGGGTAGTGGAATGAAGCAATTTGAGGCAACATTTTTATATGATTATAAGTCAGAATTGGCTTGTTGACAAAACCATCAGTTTATTACATGAACATGTTGCCAGAAGTATACAGCCTGTCAGGGCTCACTTTGATGACAAATACATCAGTGATTGATTAACAGTTTATTACATGACGTTAGTCAAACAAGATGGAGTTGCAGAAGAGACGCCTTGGATAAGCCCTGACAAAGCGCTTGACCATCTCTTCTGTGTCTAGCTGTGCTGCTTTAAAAAAAATTCTAAGCACATCACGATTTCACTGGGCAGCCCAAGTGGGGGGGGTTTAAACCCCTAAAACCCCCCTCATAGATCCGCCACTGGGGGATCCAGAGCCGAACGAAAACAAACATTGTCGCGAATCCCTCTCGCAACATATTATGTTGCATGCTGGGAGAATTTGTATTACACGACAATGTCGTCTGCTTCAGATTCTGTAGGGCTATTTTTTATGATAAACTATCTAGTATTTCCAGAAACGTAAATAATCGTACATAGCCTTAATAACAAAAATACATTGTAAAAGAATTATGACTAAATACTGTCAAAAAAGCTCATTAAATGCTTCAAATATACGAACAAATACCGTCACTTTATCTCTGTCCGTCTCGCACGTCGCCATCTTGGATCTTGCGAACCCACCTCGCGAGCAGGATCCCTAAAAACGTGATTCGGAGCAGCTTTCGAAGCTCCGGATCACTGATCGCGATCCGGATCTGTGTGAAACAAACAGGCCCCCCAATCTCATATCTCCATAACCATAAGTCGTAGATTGTAGAAACTATACCTTCTTTAAATCCTTATGATTAGACGGATAGTTTGGTTTGCTTTTTACAGCAATCAAAGCATTTTTCAGTTTTGACCCCTGTTACCCCCTCCCGGAGTTATTAGCCCACACTTTTGGGAGGGACACCCGGGCTAAAATTTTCATTTAACCTTCATAGAAGACAAATCCACTGAGAAACGAACCTTCGCTCTCCACGGTCACGGAATTACTGGAGATGACCCAACTAATCGGGATTTTAAAATAATCGAGAACCGTGACCTCCATGGATAGAACGATGAGGCTGATTAAAAACCCGAAATTCCGATCACGCGCCGCGCTCTGGCGGAAATGTACTAGGGCGCCCTCTCGAGAACGGAGTTTGCGTAAAATTAACTCCGCGAATGATGAGCGCGGCGTCGGCAAGGCTGGTTTGGAGCCCTTTTTGCCAGGCTTTTTTTGTAAAACGATAATTTGTCAACACATCGCAAAAAACCCAGATAGGCCTATGTGGGCGCCAATAATGGAATGAATAAATGATGGAGATGAGGTCAATCGGCAAGGGGTTTCAACGTGACCGTTAAAAAAAATAAGGGTTCATCATCAACAGCCCATGAATGATTATGAAGTAAGGAAAATCCAGCTATGCTGACGACAGAGCTAATCCGTCCCGTGGATACTAGTCTGAGACTAGACAGCAAATGAATTAGCAATATTGCCAAACTCATCGTCAAAGTGTTGCTTTTAATCCCTTTTCCTTGAATGATTCACAACGCGAACGTGCAATCACCTACCTCTGAAAACTCATCCGGATATTTAGGGAGCAGGTGCATTGGACATTATTTTAACAGAAGAAGCTAGGTAAAGAAATGTCTGATTGAACACGTGTTGGTACTTCATCAGAAACCACACGCGTTTTTCAACAGAAAACCATCGAGTTGATGCATGACGCGACGATGTAATCGTAAAACTGACTGACAACCGCAATTTTGTTACCAAAATGTTTACTGAAACCATCCTTCCTCCATGCTGAAACATAGAATAGCCCATGAAAATTAAGCCAATTAAACCGAACCGAGTAATTCTCACACAAAAAAGACACAAAGAAAACGCATGCGATTTACTGTTTTTACCAGAAATTATATTTTCATGTCTGGCTTTAGACCTCTATCCAAGGCGTACCACCGTCGATTTGAATAGGGCGCCGCCGTGCCGCAGTAATAATGTTGTCAATCTGCGCTAGATAGAGTCGCGATGAGCGCCCGCACTCTCCGAATCCAAGCAACTACGGGCTGAACCCTGTTCAGCATTTTAAAGAACTAAGTTGTGTATCTTTGATTTCCATCTGTATTCTGTAAGTCGAGCTTACAAGCAGGTTATGCTGAAACTTAGCAGTTCCGAAAGTGGAAGTACATATTTGATTGATATCGTATCGACTGGGGTTGACTTTTTATGTGGGAAGCTCATGCATGAAGTCATTGGGGTTCAACTTGACAACGCACTAGCTAGCTGTGCAGTCGACTAGTCTACTTCGCGATTCGCAAGGTGTCATTGTGGTGTACTGTCGCTCTACGTTACGTTAGTGCACCATGCTTCGCATGCACTAACATGCGAGATTTCGTTTAGTACCAGTCTAACTCAAGAGCCTGCTCAGCAGTAACTGTACGTCTCAGGAGTACAGGTGTCTTGAGGAACAACGCTGCTGATAGTGACTGATAGTAACCTGTGTTTTATACTGCGACTGGAAGTATACTTACTTTGGATTCTTATCGCGTTTGGTTATATCATAGAGCTCTATGGTTATATTCCAACGATCCTCTCGGTGTTGCCATTTGCAGGAATTTTGCTGGGCGATCGCGCCGTCCCTGGCCCGGCCGATCTACCGGCGGTAGGCCTACCACCACCACCACCACCGGAGAGACCGAGCGTAGACATGGGCAGCTTGACGGAGAATTTGCAGAAGGCCGTACGCCAGAAAGATGAGCGTGTCAAACAACTGGAGGAACTGCTTCGGCAGCGGGATGAGCAGGTTACGGAGCTACAGTCCAAGCTGGACAAGTTCCAGTCAGTGCTGCCCACCTCCCCCTCCTTGGTCAACATGATGGGCCGTACTCCCCGCAACAAGAGGGCCCTTGGTATCTCAGCCGAGCCCCAGGCACTCAGGTCCGCTAAGGAAATGGCTGCACAGGAGTTCAAGAAGTACCCCAAGTCAAATGGGTAAGTTTTTTCTTCTTGTTTTTATTGGTTCATTCTGTTTGTTCTTTTTTGTTTTGAAGAGATTGCTATACTTTGTTTAGTTTTGAATTTGATGTTTCACATCATCCCCTTCTCGAGCCTCTTGGGGTGCCATTCAATACGCAAACAGTTGCACGAATGGTTGCTTATGTTGTTTGTAACAAATACGGTTTTAAGTGAAATTAATTTTGGCAAAAACAAAAATAACGCATGCGGCAGCCTGCTCCGTCGTCTTACAAATTAGCCATATTCTACCAATCTTATTTTGAAATCAACATCAGTGAGAAAGAAATTGTTTGCTTACCGAGAATGATTGGATTTGCCACCTCCTCTATGGTGCTAAGAATAAGTTTCAAGCCTGATTGTAAAATTAATGTCATTTCTTTGGTTGCCTTTGCGCCATATTGAATTGTTCGCCTACATAAAGCAAACACCTCCCTCACACCGTTCACTATGTTACACATACGTTGCGTACATTTCTTGCATTACGCATTCCTGTTTTGAAAACAGTCGCATACAATGTACGCCGTTCGCATTGAACGCATAAGTGGAACACACCACTGATGCAGGTGTTGCTATTTTGAAATTGCCCATACAATGCATGTTGCTGTTTATATTTATAATGTTGTACAGCATCTACTCCAACGTAAACTGCTATACAGATGTAACAAATCCTAACCTACATGTATGACAGCAATACACTGAGAGCCAAGGGGGTTGATCGATGGGGCCGGGGACAACATTTATTTGTGCTTTATACGATTTGAGCTGCATTTCACTTATTTCAGTGATGTAATGATCTATAAACACTTCACATCAGCAAAGGAACATTTCAGTTAAATGTCGTCTGTTAAATACTTCAAAGTTTTAATGAGGAAAAACACAAGTTTTTAACTTTAAACAATTAAAGCAGGTACCCGGCGAAAAATACAAGTAAATTGCAAAAGCAAAGTCATTATTACGGCCAGATGTATGAATAGCTTCAACCTGTTAAACTCGACCATGCGATCAACTATAAGTACAGGTGCTGGTACATGTATCTTGTGAATGGTCAAAATAAACAAGGAAGAAGTTTGCCATAAATGAGATATTAACCGGGCCCCAGGTCATGTCCATGAACATCTGCAGAGAAGCTGTGTAAATTGATTAGTCATTCATTGTTAGGTAGACATTTAAGCAAATTTCAGCAGCAATCATGTAATTGAATACAAAACAACTCATGAAATATCCGGGTTAAATTATCATTATTGTAGTTTTCTTTGAATCTCCCTTCTCCCCGGTACTTAAAAAAAAAAAAAAATCTCCATTCCGTGCAGGCTGTTGTAGTCGTTACAGAACTCGGAACAGACTTGGATTGATGGGAAACCGACCATATTGCATTTGTTAAACCATTTTGCACTTTTCATTTTATTGCAGTTGTAGTCTTTTCCCACATTGTCAAAGCTGTTCATTCTGTAATCTGATTGATCTGCATTGTTGGGTGCAAGTCAAAAGTGATTATGAGTGGTAATCTATGAGCGCCAACCGGTTGAAAACAGCCAAAGAAGTTGTCAACTCCCTCTGTACGCCCCGAACCCCAAGTTCTATTTATACTCTTAATCATCTCTGTATACATGTAGTGTGGGGTTCTGTAAATGATTGAACTAAAAATTATTTGCCGAGATACCTGATGCTGGCGCTGGATGTTTGAATTACTGAATAGAAATGTGCTCATCAATAAATGTTTTTGTTCAAGCACATTATTACGTATCAATTTAAAAATGATGCAAGCCTAACTTGGTTACATGTACCTCCCTACTGAGTTGAGCCACAGCCTTTGTGTTATTTCCATCCATTCAATATCAACCTCCAATATTGGTTTAAGTATATCACATTTCACTCGTGTTATCCTAAACTTTACTGTCACAACAGAGAACACAGACAAACTGTAAAAGATGTATCAAGATGATTGTTTTACCTTTTTAGGGATAGGTACGTCATGCAGTTCTAGACGATTGTGTTGAACAAAACATACTTAACTATGTTATAAAAATCAATAACAGCTTGAAATATTTTGATTCCCCCCCCCCCCCCCCCCCCCCAAAGACAACATGTAAGGACTGGGCTGCATTCAACACAGTGTAATTGCTGCACTCTAGGAAACTGTGTAGGAGTTATAAACAAAACATTAAAGTTCAGATTTAAAATGGTACAATGCAAAGCACAACCAGGTTTGATTTGTAACCCAAACCCTGGATAATTAAACCCTTGACTTAAAAATCGCCAACATATCTTATTTCTGTAGAATCAGCACATGTATCTAATGCAGTTTAAACACAATATGGGAACGTAATGCATTACTGGGTTTGACTGTGGTCCACCCAGTAATGCGTGACCCTGAGGTCAAGGACTGGAATGGTTGGTTATGGGAGTTTCCATAATGGCCCACAACTGTCCCAGCTCTGTTGTAAAGCCCCACATTGCCTGTGTGGGCCCATACACAGTTCAGTATGACAAAAGTTCACTATGTGGCCTTTACTCTGCACAAGTCCACATGACAAACAGAAGCTATTGAACACACAATGAAAACTACCTGCCCTGGTAGTGAACAGAAATGTCCATGTACACAGTACAGAGAAGAAGGAAATTATATACACAGGCAAAGTTCTAGAGAGGGGAACAAATAATAGTTGCAGGTTCCTTAATATTCTTACTTCATTAAATTTGTCTATTATGAAATGCATTCAGTGGCGAAGAATAGGTATATGTCACTAGTTTGAACCAGGGTCAGGACAAACAAACAAAAGCTGGCCAGCATACAAAGGGCAAAATACCTGTTGCCTATGGCAGGGCCATTGTCATAAGTCTGCTGGTTGTGATTGGACCTTGTTATCCGTTGGCAACTCCACCACATTGACTGTATCTATTTTTGGTGGGTAGTTTGGTATGATCACAGGCAGAGTGATAAATGCTTTTCATAGTTCTCGCGTTTTGCGGAATAATGGCCCAACGTGATAAATAACTATTGATATTCTGAAGGATCAGAGGGACGTCGCTGTCACTCACAGAGAGTAGACTGGCTTTGTTTTGGTCTGGTGTCGGTCCTACTACCATGTGACAAAGTGGTTGGTTTCCATTTCAGAGGAGGAAATAAAGTGATGAACGGTTGTTTTTGTCCGCCGGATATTACATGTCATTTTATAGGAAGTAGTCATAAAAATATATGTACTTGCAAATGTAATTTCTTAATTTCCCTAACAGCCCAAGCCTTTTTACTAGAATCCTTCCCTAACCACACAAACTCCAACACTGTGTAGTAAACCAATGGCACATTCTTTGTACTTGGACAAAATCAGGGCATCAAGTCCCATGCAAAGTGATGGTGCCAAGGCTCTACAGTACCCAATCACACAAAATTCAACACAATGGGGTGTTTGATTTTGGCAGGGATGGTTAGGGTTAATTAATGAGACTTATTTCAGTTCTTGATACATGTGTAATGCAATCCAAACAGATCGAGACCTGTTTGAAATGTAGAAAGTTCATGTATAGGTTCTGTACACTAATTGCATTGTGACAGAAGCTAGCGATATTATAATTATTTGAAGTGATTACACATTATTTAAAAATTTCACCTAAATATGTGAACATAGTTTGCAAATTGTACATTTAAGGATACATCTACAGTGTATGTAATGTAGTATAATACCTGTAGTATACAACTTACAAGCAGAAATAACCCTTTTTGCCACAGGACGTTACCTGTAATTTGCGGATTGCAATATTCTTTAACATGTGGAAAACCCGTTTCTATCATGTCCTGACATTTTATAACTAAATTCAATCCGAAAACACTGTTTTGGGGTGATGTTTTTGGGGGGCACAACAAATAAAGTTTTCACCTTTTCTTAAAACGAGGTGTCACGAGTCACAATTTAAAAATGTTATAGCAGGGGCTAGGAATGAGCTATACAGACAATTTACACGTTTATGAAACATAAGCTTTATAATACCTGCACCTTCTGGAAACGCCATAATCTTGGATCTCCATTTTCAACTTTTGTTGCTTTTACATACATTCCTTTGATATTGGTCTCATCAGCCCTAAGTGCTCACAGATCCGGTGTAGTCCAATTATTAAGACTACAGTACATCCATGGGTATTTTCCTGGATTTTGTAATCTTTTTAAATTATTACATTTTTAATTTTTTTTATTTAATCGCCAACAGTGGCGGACCGCCAATAACAGGGATTTTGTAAATATATATAAAATACATATAATACATATAAAATACTATATAAAAATAATAAATAAAAATAATAAATAAAAATTAAAAATCTTCTCCTTGGGTTGCCATGTGTGCACACAATCTCCAGTCCAGGTAAAAAATCTGAGTACTTATCAAACCATACTCTACGACATACACAACAATTTCTTAATCCTCGGACAAAAACTCAAAGATATAAACAATCCCCGGTTCCTTCAATGATTCATATTCTCAACACCCAATCCTTATAGTTTTGTACCCGTTGTTTTTTTGTTGTATATTTGTGTGTTTTTTAATCGGTTGTTTGTTTGGTGTATCCAAGCATCTTTTTAGCAATGAAATTTAAATTTAATGCTGTAATTACTTAATTTTGTATTGTTTCTATTCTACCTTTGTAAACCAAGTCGTGTAAGTCTTTGACTTTTTACTTGGTGTTATTTGAATAAACCAGAAATTGAATTGAATTGAATTGAATTAAAAAATATACACACAGTTCGTAGACCAACTATAGAACAACAAGCAGACTGACAGCTGACACTGTGGCAAACGTTGGCACTCTCTCTGTCAAAGATTTCTAACAACAGCTGGGCATTCTGCTGTCGCAGTTGTGACTTGGCTTAATACACTGAATAATAGCCTGGAATATTTAGCCAGCAATTTTCAGTTGGTTTATACATTTATTCACTGAAAAGAAATAAGCAGACGTGATCATATTCGAGTTGGATACAGGGGTTTTTGTAATGAACCTAATATTCATGTATAAAGTGAGAAGTGTCTGAAATATTTATAGCAATAAACTTACTAGCAATTTTTAACAATTTCTTTTTTTGCGGGGGGGGGGGGGGGGGGGGGCGCAGGGTGGCAGGGGGGGGGGGGGAGGGTCTGCAATAAAGGGACAAACAATGTCTTGAAATCCTTGAACATTTTTTCTGATTTTTATCAAGTAAAATAATACATTTGTGCTGTAACTCAAAACATATATATGCTGCTTCCAAGGTGTACGCTTCCTGTATACGACAATGTATTGCCACAATGCTAGTCGGAGTAGATGCTTCTCTCTCTCTCGTAAATTCATCGTGTGCTCATGAAAAATTACTATCTAGCCCAAGTTGAGCTACTGTAAATGTACGGCTGCGAGGTACATGTGATAATGTTGGCACCAGATTCATCAGAACGCTTGTGGTTTATCATGATTCGCTTCTAATCATTACATTTTTAGTCATCCACAATTTTGTTTAGTGAGCTATTAAACTCCCCAGGTGATGTGAAAAATCATATTGTTAGGGTTAATAGTGTGCCTCTGTACCTCCTTGAGGATTATATCAAGGCGTCGTATTCAGAGTTGAAGCTGCATTATTATGCAGCCTGCATCGGCAAACACTGCATGTGTGCTGTACTCATTTGCACTGATCGAGTCTCGACTCTTGTGCACACTTGCTTTGACGCTTTCGCCCGTGCTTGATTGGACCGTCACTCACTCGCGGTTCTGCAAAATTGACTGAGCAAACTGGTCCGCGTCAGGTTTGGTGTGTTCGTAATTATCATTTATCGTATGCCCGAAAATGGGTCCATTTCTGGTTGCTTGAGTAAGCCAGTTTAAAGGTCAAAGGTTATTAGGGAAAAAATTGCTGACGTAATGTCACGCCATGTTACGCGAACGCCCATTCTGATTGAATTTAATATGTGCACGTTGTGCGACCACCTTGCGCATTCACACGTGCGCGTTCGGTCACGCGGGACATTCGAGATAAAATGTCATTGTGCACATGCGCAGTTGAAATACCGAACTGGCTTATTACGAAGCTGAGCAGCCATGATTTCAGAAAGGGGAGGGGTGGGGAAGGGGGTGGGGGGGGGAGGGGGTGGGGGGGGAGGAGTGGGGAAGGGGGATGGGGGGGATTTAAACGATTTTTATTTAGTTTGGAATAGTGTGATCCTTGTAATGCTGTCATTAGTGGCTTGTGTACAGTGTGTTTGACGTTTACCTTGCAGAAACGGTGCAATAGGGTCATGTAGTTCAATCAATAAATTAGGTGATAGTTCATTAAATGTATCCTTAAAGTGGGTTTGTTAGACTCGTGAATGAGCATGTAGTCCTGTTTTCCTATACTACTGAGGACAATGCTTTGTGTTTCTTATTGTTCTTTTAACCCTAACCCTCCAGGGTATTTTGGCTAGAAACCCTGCCAGACGCATCAGATTGCATAGTTTGTCACATTGACTTGTGTGCAGAGTGCAGCAAGGTCAAGCTGTCACCACAGATGCACTGTGCTGCTTCTGGCAGGGTAAAGCCCTGTCCGCACTGGACTTTTTTTGGGTAAAACTTACCGAGACGATGGGTACTTTTCCCATTTTAAGTCCAGTGCGGACAGCCTAGGATGTTTTCCTCTCAGTTACTTTTCCTGAGTCCAGCAGTTACTTCTACCGGGCAACTGCTGCCCAGGAAAACTGACCAGGTAACTTTTCCCGAGACAATAAGTCCAGTGCGGACAGTGCGAGTCGGTAAAAGCGGCTCAGGAAAGCGTACATCCGGCCCGAGCGCGAGGTCATGCTACACTGGGACACCACGCATGCGCTTTGCATTGTTTCACCGTGGTGCGGTGCACGTGGCAAGTTTCCAAATTCCAGTGTGTTGTTCCTCTTTTGGTTGCAATCATGGCATATTTTATTATTGATACAGTCGGAAGTTTGATTGGTGCTAAAGATGTAGTCCTACGTGTACGCATCAGCCGAAAAAATGAAAAGGCACGTTTAATTTGGGTCAATCGCGTCAATGTAGAAAGGTCACGCAAAGCGCCCTCATGAGTCCTTATATTGACAGCTCGGTTACTTCTACCACGGTCTCAGTAAAATTTTCCCGTGTCGAAAGTCCAAGTGCGGACAGTGGTCACAAAAAAGTCCAGTGCAGACACGGCTTTAGGGTTAATGTATGTAACACAACCCCATAGACTAAGCACCTATTTTTACGTCAGAGGACCGATTTTAACAAAAGACGACTCCCGAGGACAAGAAAGATTCCTTTGTATTGTATTTCTCAATACAACATTTGCAAACATAAAAAAAAAACTACCAAATTATTATGAAATACCGCACTTGACTGCAAGTAAATAATAGT
This sequence comes from Hippasteria phrygiana, assembly GCA_037893225.1. Taxonomy (NCBI): domain Eukaryota; kingdom Metazoa; phylum Echinodermata; class Asteroidea; order Valvatida; family Goniasteridae; genus Hippasteria; species Hippasteria phrygiana. Next base: position 834,428 of record JAZGUH010000656.1, on the reverse strand, counting down.
ATCAAGCATCCTGTGAAATCATGGCACCTGGTGTGCTGTCATTTTCAAGAAAAGTGGAATTTTTGTATCAATTTCCAGTGATGGTCGGCCGACAATCGTTGGAAATAGTCTAGTTGCCCGACCTGATAATTCCCCGATGTCTATAAATTGCTCTGTTTTGTTTGTAGTATGGTCATGGAACCAGACTACTAGAACATAAGTTTTTCTCTCAACGCAGACTACTGTTTTCCCAGCATCAATGCACAAAAAACTTTAAACAGGTCACTGTTACAATATTTGCTATAAAATACTAACCCCCAAATCCATTCATTTCTGAAAATTTAAAAGCAAATGATGTAAAATATACTACCTTTAAATGTTGTACATCATAATAATGCACATTGATTCAGTTCAGCTTTTTTGCAGCATCCGGCATTACTTTAGAAAAAAAGAATTGAGCCAAACTTTTTGAAACTCTTGAGTTCATTTGTGATCATTTAAAGGGACACATTGCTTTGGATTTTGCGATTTGGGCTATAAAACTGAAATGGATATGGTTGGGAAGCTTTTTTAAAAGTAGAATATAAAGATTCACATAACTATCGCTTCAAATTGCGTGGTTTTTGTTTAATTTCGTGACAAATAACGGTCCGCCATTTTGTAGAACCAAATTTTTGACTCCACAAAATGGCGGACCGTGTTCACCAGTCGTATTTCCAGTCGCATCTGGTTGAAGTACGTTCTGTTGATCCATTTTGATGTACTGTCACTATGAACATCTAACAAAAGAAAACCCACGCAGTCCTTTGTTTGTATATGTAACAAAGGACTGGGGTTGTTTGTAACAAAGGACTGCGTGGGTTTTCTTTTGTTAGATGTTCATAGTGTGTGGCACGTCCGCGCGGCGCGCAGCACTGGTGATAATGTGTCGCGAGGTAGAGAATTGTACCTGGCGATCATCTGATAGGTTCACAAGGCCACTGGCTGCGCGGCGCCAGCCTAAAGACTCTTACAGCGTATTTTGCGCATTATTTAGACGGTGGTATTTAGTACTGGAAATAAGTCTATGTTTCGCGGGTCAGATGTCAGGGGTAAGACGCCAATTTTTTGTTTTGTAATCACTACTCACTAATTACAACACATTATACGTGTTTGTTTGCATGAACAACTCTTATAAAAGATAAGGAACATTTCCAAACAGCAACATTTCATGACATTTGAAGGCAATGTGTCCCTTTAACCCTAACCTTCCCAAATCCTCCAAAATCCTCTTTGCAAAATGGAGGAATTTGGAGGATTAAGGGCACTTGGAAGTTGATGCATCGGAGGATTTTGCAGGATTGAGGTTACTATAGGGGTTTTTGCCCCTGCAGGAATATGGAGGATCCAGGTTATCAGGCTCAATGTGATACATGAGGATTTTGGAGGATTAAGGTTACTAGGGGTATGCAAAAAACACCTGGAGGATTTTGGAGGATTCATGCTATGGTCCCCATAAGAGGATTTTGGAGGATTCAGGTTATATGGAGTTTTAACACTTTAAAATCAGAGGATGTTGGAGGATTCAGGTTACATGGGGGGGAAATGATGTAGGGAGTTAGGGTTAAAGGGGGCACTGTTCCTAAAATGTGTCTGCTTACATACTCTGCAAAAACCTGAACGGCTAGAAAGGTTTTTTTGAAAGTAGAATACTGACATGACTACATGTACATGTACCCCGGACATTATTTTCTCACCAACTTTATATTTAATGAACTAGTGTTTACTGAAGCTTTTGAATGTTGCCAGTTTACGTTGTGCTTTTGAATGTTCGTATATCCTTGTTTTGGTTTTTAACGGGACATGTTCCCGCCGTGAATATGACCCTGGTTGTTGGCATGGCGTTAAACCAAACCTCACTCACTCACTACATGTACCCCCTTGAAAGTATTTTTCTGAAAATATTGACAAAAAGACATAAATTTGATAATAAGCCATGGATATAGTAGGACTATAATTCAGTTAAACTACATGTATCATGGCTTTATCCATATAACCTATTCAAGAAATTAAAGAATTAGTACATGTATGAGAGGCCTACAAAAACAGATAAAAGCAGTCAGCCACTTGAACTGAAAGTCCGTCTGGCGTCTGATCAAGCTTTGTTCATCGTGGGACTGTACATGTAGAATTAACTACAGGAAATGGGTCTTGGAGAGAAAAAAAAATGCTTTGTTTTCTCAATGATTGTAAAAAAAATCATGGTAATGAAAACGTACAATTTGTTCATTTTGACTTGCATGACATTCTCCTATGGCCTTGCATATTTTTATTTGCAGAAAGTTACTTGACTGGGTTACACCCTTTACATAGAGGTTTAGTTTCCTTGAAATGTGTAGATTCCATCATGATGCTTAAATAGACATACTTTGTATTGAGGACTATACCCCTTGCCCAGTGTGTCCTCACGGCACAACAACCCAATGTTTCACCCAAGGCTGTGTATGAACTGAAGGGCGTAGCTGTTGTATCATACAAAAGCCACTTAATCATGCTTCATTGCTGGAGCAAGAGAATATTGATTGGAAATTCTGGAATACCAAATTACTGGCAAGGCATTCTGCGCTTGTAGAATGTAGAGTGTGGTACAGAGGCTTTTCTGTCAAATTTTGAAGTAGGTACTGCGCGCTCCGATGGCCAACAAGTGTGTGGAATGTACTCGTGCATACGTACTTGTACATGGGCTGTATACAGCCTTACTGAGACTCAGAATTTTGATTCATAGCTGTGGAGGAATTGTGGTGTTCGCCACAGGATTTGATCTTATACATGTTATTCATTCATTTCATATCCTTTCATTTTATTACATATTTTTTTCATACATACATGTACGTGTACATGTAGCACAAGGATGAATTGCTAGATGGGTCTGTCCACACTAACGGTTGCAACTGATAACTGTGTGGGTGAGGGGAGGTGCATTTCAAAGCAGGTTTTTTGCTAATTTGTGTTTTCTAGACATTCCTGTATCATTCGTGATTGCACTGAAAAATAACTAGGCTGATTCACTGGATATGTAGGAAATTACTAGTCAATCTTTAAGATGAAACGAAGGATAATGTTCATAACATGGACAGACATTTTTGAGTCATACTGGTATATTAATCCAGCCCTAGTTCCATTTATATTACTTGTTCAATGTAGAATTGTTAATCACTCAAACTAAAGTAGCCTGTTCATTATTTATGAAATTAAGATGCGACTTGAACAACGTTCATAACATGGACAGAATTTTGTGACAAATGTCTGTCCCTGTTATGAACATGAAGTCTTCAAGATGTACACCCTGTACTTAACCTGAGATTGGCCAGTGGCAATGTCTCAATAGATAGCTTTACATTAGGATCACATTTGGGATAATTCATGTATTTCATTACTACTTCCCAACACTTTAAAATGAAATGTCTGTCCATGTTATGAACATTAAATCTTGAGGATAATCCTCTGTAATTCCTCCAAACCTAAGAAATTTATCAAACATTTTGGTGGGCAATGTTCTTACTAGAATAGGGGATGTAGAAAGAGGGAAAACATGGCAAATGACTTGATGTATGGACTCCTGTCCCTGGTTCCCTCTAAATGTCACACTTTTGTAACCATTAGTGTGGAAAGACCCAGATCCATAATGCAAAGATTCTGAATAACGTGGCGTGCGCTTGCTTGCACTTCCAGGTTTCACTTCATGGCTGTTTGGCAAGCTAAAAGTCACATCTGATGCAATTTTGATGAAAGCTAGGCCTATAATGTTGTCAAAATGAATGATAGATCCTAGCTGCAGTGCAAACTGTCACCCTTGTGCAGCGATGCACCCAACATGTATAGTGATGCACTCCTGGTGTAACAGTCTCATTTATTGGATCAGAAGTGCACTGACATTATTCAGTAGGTGATAAACAGCTTAAATTAATCCCCATTAGTCTTCTTAATCTTCATTCACATCAAAGGCTTTGAAGTGGTACAACTAGGACTGTGTAGTGTAGTTGATTTCCATACCAGAAAGTTACCAAGGCTCTACCAGTGTGTGAATGGTGGTTGTTGAATATTCCAAAGAGTGCTTACACGTACACGTATCTCGCATAAGGCCTTTTCATGCTAGACAAATCTCAGGGTTTGATGCAAGGTTGAAATCAAGCGCAGTTTCACACTGAACAATATTCAACCCCGAGTCAACCTCGAATCCGTACCATTGGTAATATTTTGTATAATGTACAGGTACATGTACATATGTATAATTGGGTGAACTTTTTGATAAGTTTGAACAAAATCATTTTAATGTTTATAAACTTATGTACAGTGTACAGTTTGCTGTAATTTTCATTTTTTGTGGCCAAAATAAAATGCCTTTGGAAAAATCAAAAAGTTTGGGAAGGGTCAAGTTCACCTCATGTCACATTTCCACATGCCTCTTTATCTGCTCTGGTGCCCCTTTTACATGCTATGTTTCACAGGGGTATTTTCATATAATATGTACCTGAATGTATGAATGTGGTATTCAAATTGAAGAATATGAGTTGTAGAGATAATAAAAACAATTTGAGGTTGCATGAGTGTCTTGTTTCTTCTTAATGTGTCTTATCGTGGATGAAAACACCACTTTTTGATCACTTGAAATGGGACATTGACTCCATGGGGTTTGCAAAAATTCAAACTTCTGCACTGATTTTGTAAGAAAGATTGTGTGCCAGATATCAGTCTCACAATTGTTTCGGTGAAGCAATCGCAACATCGTTCGATAAACATGTTCCGAAAACCCGAGTACAATTCATGTAACTGTCTGTCCTATCTTGTTACCTGAAAATATGATGCCTGATTTGGGAAAATAAAATGGAAATTTTCACAACGAAGTTCATGTATAGATTCCATCTTTGATACAAAACAGATAGTCAAGCCTGGGTGAGTTTTAGACCAAACAAGGCAGTAACTTGAAGCATAATAACTGTGCATACCAGTATGTCTGTCCTGTGATTTGCAGCATGGATAATAAAAACGCTTCAGTTTCATTGAAGTCCTTCATTAAGCTATACTCTGGGCAGTATAATTATAAACCCCCTTATGTTACAGTATCAGAAAAATACAAGTTGAAATGTTCATTGCCATTTTCATTTTTAGGGGCATCCCACAAGAAGGGGCACAGATATAGAGCCACATACATTCAGTTTGGTTTTATCCAACATTTTCAATTCATTTTCAAGTAGCCAACTAATCGCTGTACGTAAATTAATTCAATCATATTCAGGGCATTAGCACTAATGATTGTCTACATATCAGTTATCCATCACTGAACCCTACATTGTGCACAAGAAACCGGCAAAAAAGTGCCTTTTCTTGTCTTGTTTTCATACATATCTCAAGAATTGCAGTGCATGTTAAAAATGCCAGCATAGGCAATTATTCTTAATACTGTTTTTTTTTACTTTTGAAATTCGGTACTTCTTTGAGTAATTCTTTGTTTTTTGTAACACAGCCCCTTTAATGTGGTGGTTTCATTATGGATTTTCTATTGGATGAACCATACAGACTTCTCTGCTAATCACAGCCTTCTTGGCTTATCTTTTTGTGTCTTCCTAAGTCTCTGTTGTGGCACACTGTTATTGTTAGCCTATCAGCGATCTTGGCCAGACTCTTGCTTTGGGCTGTTCATTTTCGAGGTAATTTAGTATTTAATTATTCGAGACTGGGTTTGACTGAATATTCGCTACTTGTCGATCAACTTGAAGTTTTTCACGCGTCAGCTGCAACTGCATGCCGCGCCGGTAAAAAGTTGCAAGCAGAGCGCACCGGTGTTTTACGTGCGGCGATCGATATTATGGACCGCTCGATCGACATCCTTTTGCATGCGCCCGTTGTATCAAAATCATTACGGGTACGTAACATTCTGATAACAAGAAACCAAACTGCAGTTTTTGCAGCAATTTTATTTTTTATAAGTGTCAAGGGTTTTACGGATGGGAACAATAAACTCCTTCCACAAAAAAGTTATTTTTGATAAAAAGGTGACATTTGTCGCTGCTATAAGCGTTGCAACTTTTCTACTAAAATAGCATCAGAGCCGTATCCAGGTACATGTATATGTGCATATTTTCGAATATTCGAACCGTCAAAAAGTATTCAAATATTCGGTTGGCAATCGAATATTCGGAACAGCTCTAATCTTGCTGCAGCAGTAAATTGAATGACAGTCCCACCTTGCCAGTGTAGTGCCAGCGTTATTGAGGCCGCTGTCATACATGCTTCAGAATCATAATTCTGAGGGTATGTACGTTCAGATGGGGACAAGGCTAACCCCTTAATTAAAAATGGCGGCATCTGTCAACAGTTGGAATTGCATAATCCACCCTGGATGGGGAGACTGGATTACTTTGTTTAAACAAAAGTGAGATTAGCTCTGGTTGATTCAAGGATAAGTTGTCTTCTGCCATGTTGGCCCATGGATCATCAGACTGTATTTACACACCTGTCTATCCCTACTGGTTTTCTTTTGTTGTTGATAATCCAACCATATCCACCTCAATGATTAGTTGCACACGATGCACGATTAATCCCTTGTGTACGGATGACGGAAAATGGCACAAAAAAACAGTGCCACCAGGCCGGATGACGCCATTGGCCGCTGTTTGTGCAGTTTCAATTCATTGTTGGATTATTGTGTATAGGTTACGCTTGACTGCACAAACACATTGTAGGGGTTCGCTTGGCTGCCAGAGCCGCCGCGGCATCCCGACGACGTCTCCCGTAAAATACCATACTCATGGGGTTAACTGCCAGGTTTGAACAAGAGCTTGTTTGGGATTAAAAGATTTTCATTTACCTGACCCAAAAGATGAGTGACTTTCATCCTGGTCTGAACCCAGTGTTGAACTACCGGTATAGAGCAAGGAATTCCTTGCTCTATATTCGAACTGATACTTTGTTGAAATTGAAGTACATGTACAATGTACACTCATATTCAATGCACTCGTAGTTGTCTTTTGTCATACTGACAATGTACATTCTCAACAAAAACCAAAGCGATGTACAGTATTAAATTATATACTCGTACTCAACTTTACTCATGTTTTTAGTACTCGTACTGAAGTACTTGTGTCCTTTACTCATCAAAAAGTACTTGACGAGGACAACCTGGTTGAAGGTATTCAGAATAATTGATATCTTAACAATAAGCAACCATGGCCTCTAACCCAGAATGTTTCAGGTCAGTGACTGCCAAAATTGGGGTTTTGATGTTTTCAATTGTGGTCTGTGGTTTAGTTAATGTGAATAGGGACTCTATGCAGAAGTACATGTATCATTATTTTGTGGTCATGCCTTGTACATGTAGGAAATGTCCATTGGAGCAGTTCCCTAATGGAATCAGAGGTTTATTCAATGTTTCGACTTATATGCTGTAGTCATGAACATTATTTTAATGTATATATATGTATACAAACACCAACAATTTAGGAGACTGACTATTTTACTATATTTCCATGTTTTTTTATTTACTTTTTTACACAAGATGATGAACCTACTCAAAAAGTTGTACAATGTACATACATCACATGTGACTGAGCCAGACATTTCTCCTTTTGGGAATTTACCCAACAGCCCAAGAACTGTTTATGAACATGTATGTGTACTTTCGAGTCCAAAGGTGCGGTATCAAAAGAGAAAATAATCGATTGTGTTCCCGAATACGGGTATTGAGTACCAAGACTGAGTACAAAATGCCGAGTCCGGGTCCGGGTCCGAGTACAAAAAGCCGAGTACAATTTGTTTTCTAGTACTGAAAATTGAGTTTGGGCCGAGTACTTAGTACTCGAGTACGAGTACAAGTACTCCAACACTGACACGTACAATGCAGATTACTGTAGAATGATAGTTAACACAGGGTTCATTTGCCTTAGAGAAAGAACTTACATGTACATAAGTTGGAAATTGTTAGGCAATTTTAGGCTAATTTTGGTGATTTGCATGTTTCCGGTCAATCTAGTCCATTAGCAGTTTGCAGCTCAGTTGAATTCATTTTCCTAGCAATGACATTCAGACAAGGACAATATTGACAGTAATTCTCTGTGCACACCTGGATATCTGATAAAGAAAAAGTAAAAGTAATAATGCTGATCTGGCCAAAGCCAACATGTTTCATATATGTACATTGTAAATGCAGCATTGGGCAATAACACAAAGCATATTTGTGTAATGTGGGTTTGGAGCGTGACTGTCAAGGTCGCAAAACCTCAATGCACGACCTTGTGTAAAGGGGTTTGGGTCCATGGCTCAAGCAGAATTGAATTATTCAGCAAGGTTTAGTGAAATGCAGGCAATTCCAAGAATTGAAAGAAAGTCACTGATCCTCACAACTATACCCAAATTACATGTGGGCGTTGCAATGGTTTATACTGTGCTTTTCTTTGCCTTTGAAAACAAATTTGACAGCAAGTCCAGAATATTTCTTTTTACAGCAAACCAAAATATTTTTCTCTCAATGCTGTATTTATTTTTTTGAAAGAAGGTTCATTCAGATTCGTGATAAACTTAATCATGATACTGTATCATTTATTCTGAATGTGTAACAGTAGCCATCAGCAGGCAAGATACATGTAGTCTGAAAAGAGTCCACTGTATATGGGCAGATCTGTAGATTTTCATTGAAAGATAATTGTTTTGATAAACTCAGTCACCTTATCCTACTTGTGGTTTGTAAACTTCACAGTTGCATTAAAGGGAATTTCTTTTAAAATGCCTTGCAGGGTTTGCTAGAAAATACATTCAGACCTTGATCATTGACCAGGATAGTGCTACCTTGGAACAACTGATATTAAACATGCGGGCTTGAACTCTGTATGCATTGTCATTGATGGCCCTGCCAGCAGTTTGATTTTTGGTGGTGTACGTGTACTTAGTAATGCTGGGTGCAGTTTGGAGCATGCCCTTTGGAGCCATAAAACCTTGCCTGGAAGTTTTGTTTGGACGGAATCAGTAAAAACCCTGACCCTGGCAAATCTCAATGGGGTCATCATCAAGGCTTGTACACAAGTTAATCACATACATGTTTTTTTTTGTACATAATGTATACCCATGAGAGAAAAGTGTAGAATGTGACTTTTACTTGAAAAACATGATTGTAGGCCTACTTGTGCATGCAGTGCATGCAAATTAAACAAAGTACAAGTAGGTAGCATGCAGGGTCATAGAGTTTACAATTTTATGTCTTTTTGTCAGGCGCAAGGCAACTCTGTGTTCATGTACATTGTACATACTAGGGGTGTGCATCGAAACCGAATACCCGACCGTTCGTGTCAGGAACCGGTTCCAGAATATGGAATCGAGTACCCGTACAACTTTAGTAACTTCTCAGATAATGAAAAAGGAAAGGTTTTGAATATTATTTGTCGGGAATTTTCAAAATTAAAACCTGACTACCTGGGAAATCAGCACTGATTTGACATTTATGACGCTCACAAAAGTTGACACGGGGAATTTTCCGGTCGCGGTTTTAGTAGTGTGGGTATGGATAAGAGCCTCGACGAGACATAATAGCATGCCTCGTTACACAATAAATACAACAACCGTCTTTTGTGACATGCCGGCACATGCACGTACAGCACAAAGGTGGAGAATTGATCCTGAGATTTTTCAGACTTATGTCTGAAATTGGACTTTTTGAATCTCGGAGAAAGATGTTATTACAACTTCCAGGATTGGAAGTTTTGGGTTGGGTTTCTTTAACGGGTACCCGTATTTTGTTCAATCGGGTACCCGTTATTTTTACTACCCGTAAATGCACACCCCTACATATTCCCCTTTTGGTTCGCATCCTATCCCCGACATGAACTTCAGGATCTCCACCCCCCCCCCCCCCCATGCACTGTGCTAAACCTTAGAACAAAATTTATTGATGAAGTGAAACAAATAATGTTCAGACACGTTCCTGGTTTAGATTTGTACTTGAACATGCAGTGTATGCACAGGCACAAGGACACAGGTACTATGGGTGTTTGCACAGGTCTGCAGAAATTCCTTTAATGGGAACTGAGAATGAAAAAAAAAAAAACAGAAACGTGAAACATACAATATTCAAACAATTCAAAAATAAACTGAGGAGGATGATGTGCATAAACTGCATGGTAATATTGTACACATTATGCAAAAAACGAATAAATAATTTTTTTGACTGAACATGTTTCCTGTTGTTGTTTTCGAGTGGAATGTGCATCTACAAACTCCTCCCGCACGTCACGTTTTTGTACGTTGGTCGGCAGATATTTTTATGGGATTTCTGGGATGTGAAAATCCATATCGTTCATTGCCTTGCAGTTAAACTAATATTGAATTCATGCGTCCGCATATTGATATGCGCGGCAGCACAGCCTAGCCTAGAGGACTGGTCGTGCCATGGCTTAGGGCAATGCATTTGTAAGTCTTTCACCGTCGTCTAATAATACCCGGCCAATCTGATTTAGGTAAATACAAATTGAATTTTGGCGCGTCTTCATTCCAAATCTGTCCGTGCAGAGGACAACGCTTCACTTGCTGCAGAAACTGGATCACCACCGCCTCCGCCCGCCGATGTTTGTGTTTTCATTACATGAATTCCTTGAATGTGCTGCAACTATCCTCCGGACTCCGCTATGATAAATGGCTGCCTCGATTGTGGCAAACATTCTGATGAGTGTTTCTTAATTTAATAGTGCCTATATCTATTATAAAGTTGGAGTTTATTAGGTCTTGTGGGCCAAGCCGCACCGGGGCATTTATTGTATCCCTTATTAGTGGCCAAAGAGGCGGCAGTAAAAACACAAACATGGCTGAGTAAAGTAATCATTAGTCAGGCTCAATTCATCATTCATTCCAGTCTTGTCTCGGAAGAAATCAAGAATGGAAAGAAACTGAAAGAAGAGCACAGACAATCCCGACAGTTTGAGCACCCTGAACCTCATATTGTGCAGAAGGCGTTATCTGTCTAAATTATGATTGTTTCAGATTCCGGGTAGTCCACGACAACAACGTTGGTGGAAAAACTAATCAAATTCTCGATGGAAGGAGGAATGAAATGAGGTTTGTTTGTGTTGAGTACTGCAGGACGTAAATCATGCAGGCAATGATGGCCACTGGGTGCCATAGCAACCATTCAAAATTTGTGTTTTTTCAGCCTGGGCAATTGATGCTTGATCATTGTGGAATCTTGAATAGTCCCGGAATCCCTCGTTTTAGACCACGGTAGTTGGGTCAAATGGGTTATTTCTTGATTGCCTAGGAGCTGAAGAATGGAGTGAAGCACTTTACATGTGCATCTATTGCCAAGCTGCATTGCAAATGTACAAGAAATATACAGTAACAACATATCAGACCCATTCTGCGGTTACATTTTCAATGTACATGTACATGTATTACAGAAGTTATTTCAAATGAACAATTAAATCAAATTTTCATAAAAATAAGGTGAATATCAGTAACGTCAGTTCCTATTTGACTGATATTACTAATATTCACCTTAAAGACGCTGTGACTGCTTTTTAGGTGTGACACCCCCCAAAAATGGGTTTTTAAAATGAGTTGCTAATGCTTTTTGTAGTCCAGTTACTTGCTTCCAAAAGGCAGTTTCCCTTTAATTGGTACAGATGAACCATGATCATAAAAAAGCAAACTCCATTACAATCGGCCGACAAATTTCATGCATGAATAAAGTGAAATGTTAACCCGAACAGAAACTAAAAAAATAGATTGTATGTGCTCTATAAAATCTACAGGTACAACGCCCACATACCAGTTTGTAAATGTACTTCCAGTTCTACGTGTATACAGTTGTACATGTACACAGTTCTTCATGGATACTATACCAGTAGGCCTACCATCTCATAAACCTACCCCAACAATACATGGATTGTGAATTACAAAATGACTGCCTATTCAGTAAGGACTTGGCCCTGTTTGCTGTGGTTGTAATTTGATTATGATGGGCCAGACCTTTGTACAGCAGGATATATTGGTCACACTTGGCATATAATTTGAAATGCCGCTCATCTGATACTCGCCTTGACATTTTTTTTTAGAAGAAAACAAAATAAGATGGAGGAATATAATGATTAAGTAGGGGCTATTGTTGATGTGCATCAAATAGAACTCACGGGTTCTTAATTAATATAGATCATCCGGAGTGGAATGATCAAATTACCAACGCGAGAAGCGTAAACGTGAGGTTCGTCCACGGTGCACTGCAGATGCAAGCATCTGTTAATATCGTGATGTGCATGCTGACCATCCGGTGGAAATTTAAGCCATGGCATATACATGTACTTGAAAGAAAAAAAGTAATAAGATATTTGTTACTGAGGCTTTGAATGAAATGATATATTTTTGTGTTTTGAGATACATGGGTTGGGGGGGGGGATTACTCAGTCAAGGGGAACATGTTATGGATTGATTCAGCTGTTTGCCAACAGCACCACAGTATTATTTATATTGTGATATTGAATTCACTCACCCAGAGATTGCTTCACAAAAGACCTCTTTGAAATGTGGACAATAAGGGTGAATTCCATGGGGGGGGGGGGGGGGGGGGGACGGACACACATACATGTAGCCTTCAGAGTCCATAAAAGAACAGAGTGCATGTACATATAGACGTACTTTATAGACGTACTTCCGAGGACAATGCTTTGTGTTTCCTATTGTTCCTTTAATATAACCCAACCCCATAGACTAAGCACGTACTTCTACAATGTACTGTACATTTGCGAGGACTGATTTCAACAAAAGACTTGACTTGCGAGGACTGAAAGGTTTCTTTGTATTCCTTTCTCCTCTTGTCCTCGGAAGTACATTGTATACAGAACCTGTATGTATTTGCTCTGTATGCCACTGCATTGCAATAAAGTCCCATCAAGAGTTGAAATGTCTGTGCACAAAAGTATGGGGAGCTTGGAATACATACACAGAGTCGTACCTCCCCAATACGTCCGAGGACAATGCTTTGTGTTTCCTATTGTTCCTTTAATATAACCAATCCCCATAGACTAAGCACGTATCCTTACGTTCGAGGACCTATTTCAACAAAAGACTCTAGGTTCGAGGACTGAAAGGTTTCTTTGTGTTTCCTTTCTTCTCTTGTCTTCGGAGATATATACAGTGCACGTACATATATGTACAATGTTTTCATGTGTACACACAAGTACATGTACATGTAGCTGTGTTTTCTTTGTGCTGCATTTAAGAAATGGTTGTTTATACTAATTAACGGTGTCAGAAGATGGATTTTATTTTTGTGGATTAACAGTGGTTGACTTACATACGAATGAAAAGAGCATGGACATAAACAGGTGTTTTCCAGATGTTTGCGGACTTGTTCAATTGAAGCATACAAAACCACTGTGTAATGTCTTATCAATTTTGTTAGTTCCTCAGACATGTACAATGTAAAACCATCAATTAACCCATTCTTAACTTTGTGTAGACCGTCCCTTTGCATCCCACGATGTACATCGTACATTGTAGGGCTCAAAGACACTGTACCAACATTCATAGACATTTTCAGCTTCCTGGAATATTTTGTCAAACACTTTGTATGGTCAAGTCAAAGTTGAGATATTTTCTAGGAATCCTCAGGTACATGTACACTGCACATACAATGAAGGTGCGGTGGGTTTTTCCATCTGAGTTTGAAACCCCTGCTCAAATTCAACCCTCCACGTAGTAAAGGCACAAGCTGCTGGAGCACCAATAATGCCTGGCCCTTGAAGACTACTTCTTGAAAGAGATGTCAGCCAGCTGGGATCCAGCCGACTGGCTCCATAAGGATAATCAAACCTACATGTAGCTGGTAAATGACAGTGGGGGAATCCTTGTCAATATGACAGGCTTTGAATGCTGTCTGGTTTACTTCAGTGATTTCATGTTGGATTGAAAATTTTATTTTTGCCCTGTTGCAATGGTCAATGTTGTATCACACAAAATTTTTCATTGGGTGAGTAATATTTGGAAGATACTGCACTTTGGAAGATAGTTGGAAATGTGGTATTTTTGAGACGCTCTGTGATGAAAGATATTCTGCATGAACACTAATAAGTTAATTGAAATTTAGCAGGTTTTATAGTATTCACCCATGAAACCTGCTTAATGTCAATTCCTTTACACATGTAAAATATGAACACTACATAGATTTTTGCAGTAATTATATATTCAACATATGCGAGCCCCCAAAGGCTTGGAACTTTCATTGCTCCATATTTTGGTGACAATAATTCTACCCTTGTATTCTGTCATGTTTCATTGTTCACATCTTCTCAATTGCAATTGTACAAATAATTTTGGACAAAATGAAAATATGTAAATTAGAACAGAGATTTTAAAATGAAAATATATACATATGTACATGCGCATGTCTCATAATAAGCATTACATTTCCCAACCTTTGTCACCACAAAACCCTGTTCTGAATATAAAAACCAACTCTTTCGGTAGTTCAGACTTCAGAGCAGAGTTGCCAGAGCCGTGAGGAAAAAAATATTATTTGCATTGCGGATCTACCTAGGTATGTATCAGATGAACCTATATTGAATTGGTTGCCTGAAGACAAATAAAACCTATCTACCCCGGTACACTGATTGGCAGGAAGAACAAAAATGTCATACAACCACCATGAAATCATAACGTAATTACGAAAGCTTGTAAGCTGCCCTCCGCATTTCCTCTGCATCAGGATCAACAGGTCATCCCCCACTCAGAGACGAGGCAAGCTAGGCACGGGAGAGTAGGGGACAGCTCTGGGTAATTTCATTAAGTCTTCTGCAACTATAGACCCACCGGCTTGTGCCGCAACATACATTGTACATGCATGCAGTTGTTTGTCTTTGTTTGACGAGAAGAATGCCAGCAAATAAAAAGGTGTGAGATGTGTCTCTCCCTTGCTCAAAATAGTAGTGGCGAGCCACCAGAGAAGTGACGCAGGTTTGCTGACATATCACAATGCCGTCTCGGGTTGATCCAAAATTTGAAAATTCATCAAATTTGAAAATGTTCTTCCACAATACAGTATATGGCAGCCTGTCATGCATAAATGTATTTTGTGCCTAACTGTGACATCAAAAATTATCATCAGCTGACTACTGCTGTTTTGGAAGTACGATGTCGCATGGGTTTCTTTCCTTGTCTTGTTCAGTGGGGAGCCTTTGTACACGGCCTTTTTATGCACATCTGATTGAAGATTGGCTGCCCATACTGTTCACACATTGCCTGAGAGGAACTTTCATCCTGAATACAGGTGCAGTTCTAGACATGGCCAGGGTGGGCGGGGCGGGGGGGGGGGGGGGGGGGGTGGGTATGGGTAATTTCTTACCTCAGTGTTTCCGAACTAACTTCCAGATAGTGATAAGGACATATGGGGAAAGAGGTGGCAAGTTCTTTTAAATATAACCTGTGTTTCAAAAATGTCAAAGTTATACTTGCATCTCATACACATTTCAGGCAGGCAACTTTTCCTCGGATCAGCTGATTTCCTCGTTTTTCACTTCACACTTATGCCATTGAAAAACACTGTACAGCGTCTTGTAAATATTGGAAGTTTTGCATACCTGACATTTACAATCTGATGTGAACAAAATTCCCAACACTAAGGTGTGCATGATATAATTCTTTACTGTACAGTACTTGTACATGCACGTGACTAAATATAGCCCCAGAATATATCATGGAATGATGCACATGGACAGTGTAGGGCATGTACGTGTACTTGTTTAATGGAGCGGCAGAAAGAATAACTGCATGTAGTATAGACTGTGAAAGTATGCATTGGGTACTGTGGGCTATGGAGCTGAGTCAACTCCTTCAGACAGAAATGTCTCTGAACGGCTCAAATGTGCACTGTGTACTGCAGGAACACACAAGCCCTTACCTGATGACAGAACCACAGGGTATACATGTATACACACATCCTGACTGTGTATATTTGTGGAGCATTGATCATCTCTCTCCCAACTTAAAAAGCTACCGTTTTCATAAAGGAAGGGGCATTGGTGATTTACACAATGAAAATGTGTTGTCATTTTGACATGTTTATCCCTTCAATAAAATGGTGATGATGTGTAAGGCCTGGACAACATGTACTGCAAATTGGTTGCCTTGTTCCTGTTCTTCACACGCATCTCCCCCTCCCCCGATCAGCATACAGATTGAAGTGTACAGCAATTGGAACTTGTCTATTTGGACTGTTTCTCACTATATAGTTTCCCTTTAAAAACCCATCTATGGTTAAAATGCACTGAGCTGGAGTGGAAACCACTAGTGAATACAATAACTTGGCATTCCAAACTGCTCTATAATCTGAGCTGCAGATTTCGTCATGCAAGTTTTATTCCCCGTTTAGTTCAATCCAAATTGGATTATATTGGACACCTGAAGGGTTGTGGGAATGCGCAGATTTCGGTCCTACCTGTAAAATCCATATTGAACTAGACTACATGAATACATCACATCATTACACTTTCAGCCAGTCATGCTGTTTGTTAGAATTGCTGCAAGGAGAATGCTGGGACAGAAATTGAAGAGAGAATTGAACATTCTTTGCACCCAAATTGTAGTTATTCACTTGTGTCCAAAAGTATGTTTCTTGCCAGCTACATGTATTTGAAATTGTCTACTTAGTGTTTGAAAGCCCTGATATTATAGATCTTCCTGTACATTGATGGCACACCAGGAAACTTAATGTGTAACTAACATTCCCTTAAAAATTGGCATTATATTCAGGCATTGCAGTTTTTGTTTAAGTGCCATTGGTGTTTTTCTTTATGAATTTCAAATTCAAACTCAAAATCAAAGTTAAGTTTGAGTTAGCCACTGTGTTAATTATTGAGGAGGAGGTGGGGAGGTCCTGTGACAGGCACCTTTAGTATTTTAGAGAGTTTGTTCATGACAAATGCAGAGGTTTTGTTGTTGAAACTAAATATCTCTGCAGGACAGTGGGAACAAGGTGGAAAATTAACACAGTCGCTGTCTGTGGACGAAGATTAAAGTAAGCTAGAGTGCCTCCTGAAGAGAATCTGCACGCTTCCCAGTGGGTTGTTGAGAAATGTCTGGCAGCTACTTGATTCAAATTGCTCCGTCTCGGAGAGTGCTGATGACGTCAAGGGAGAAAATTCATCCCGGGCCCTTGTAAAAGCAGTGGCCCCAATATTGAGCATTATTTATTGTTCCTCGGAGCTTGAAGAGGTAGCTGTTCAGTGTGTTGTGCAATAGTATTTTATTGGATTTGATTTTGAATCGGTGATAAATAGAATTTATGGTTTTATTGCAGTTGGAAGTGGTTCTGCAGTGTAGGTCTAAATCCAAATGGTTGTGATAAAGGTTCTATCTAACTCCATGCTACGATTTAGAAATGTTTGACTTAGGATGGACTTCACAATTGACATTGTGTTGTCCTTGATTGATCGATGTGTTGTCACAGTATCACTGATCTGCCATCACAGTGCCACTGGAGTGCCGTCACAGTGCCACTGGCATGCCGTCACAGTGCCACTGGCGTGCCGTCACAGTGCCACTGGCGTGCCGTCACGGTGCCACTAGCGTGCCGTCACGGTGCCACTTGCGTGCCGTCACGGTGCCACTTGCGTGCCGTCACGGTGCCACTGGCGTGCCGTCACGGTGCCACTGGCGTGCCGTCACGGTGCCACTGGCGTGCCGTCACGGTGCCACTGGCGGGCCGTCACGGTGTCACTGGCGTTCCATCACGGTGCCACTGGCGGGCCGTCACAGTGCCACTGGCGGGCCGTCACAGTGCCACTGGCGGGCCGTCACGGTGCCACTGGCGGGCCGTCACGGTGCCACTGGCGGGCCGTCACGGTGCCACTGGCGGGCCGTCACGGTGCCACTGGCGGGCCGTCACGGTGCCACTGGCGGGCCGTCACGGTGCCACTGGCGGGCCGTCACAGTACAACTCATGTATTGCTGATACCATTGTACAGTGCCCTCATCTGTATATTGACCATAAATGTCTTATACAGAAATGCTGTACATGTATGTAACAGTGCCGTTTGTGCCATTGTCTCAATATCAATTTGCTGTAATTTACAATCATAGAGGGATTTTTCATGTTTGGTAATTTAAACCTGTAGCCCTGTGGATATTGCTTACAGGTAGGTTTCGTATTCTGCTAGTACTGCTACATGTATACATGTATATGTTCACAATCTAGCAAAAGTTCAAATATGTGTACGTACATGTACATGTACATGTACATGTGTAGGTTGTTCAAGCCAGATACATACTACATAATGTACCTATTCTCACTTGTACTTGTGTAGGTTCTTACCATTTCGGACTAACACAAGTTTTTGTTCCTGTACATGTAAACCATAGCCTGCCTGTACATGTGCATACATGGTACACTAGACCTGGCAGTGGATACACTTGTACAGAAAAAGTAGCTCTTGCTTTTTTACTGCCCCCACATTTCCATGCCACTCAACCTGAAATACCACACTGCCAAATATTTTACAGCCTTCAAAACAAACTTGCCATTCTGGACATTATTCATGTGGTTTAAATGGATGTGACAGGCCAGAAGCTGGGAAGACTCAGTAGCTTGATATGCCATTACAACTTGCTTGACACCATCTACGTGATTATGGCTGTATACACTGAGGTCTGTCCCTTTTGAACTATGAATTATGAGGTGCCATGCTGATATAGGTTTGGGCACAAGAAAATGATTATAGCCACTATCGGCTAAAGTTAGAAACATATAGTTCAGCATTCTCATTGTGAATGTGAAAGGTGACGATTTCACCACTAATCAGTATGTAACCTCGGATGGCAGCAGTTAGCGAGTGCAAATGAACATAGATCACTTTTCACAGTCTTGACGGTCAATTTGATTTGGTGAGCTTTTGGACTGTAACTGATATACATGTCTTCACCTCTGCTGGTAATTGGCGAGACCATTTTTTTCTGTGCATAACATGTTGTGGGCACATGAAGTAATATCGTGTCTGATGATTTTTTGCTGTAATATGATCGGATTGCCCCCTCTCTCCCAATGGCTGTTTTTTTCAATGCTCGTGGACACACTTGATCATTCAATACTTAGAGTACACATTTCAGCAAGTTCTTGATCATTAATCCTGGTATGACATGTGCAAAAGGCCATGGGATGGTCATCTGGTTCAAAAATAAATACCAGTGGTGTCTGCGGAGTTTTCTCTCTCCCCAATTTTTTCATCAGATAGTGTGCACTGGCAATTTAATTGATTAGATTTCAAGTGTTGTAACTTGTAGGGGAGAGGTACATGTACAATGTATAAGAGCTCAAAACAATAAAGTCAAGTGTTTAAGTCAAGTGAGTAAAGGGCCGGTCACACTGGCCACGATAACGATAACGAAAATGAAAACTATGCGAATAAACGCTCCCTATTGATGGATGGAACGCGCGCGTATTACACGCACGACAATTCCACCAATCAATGCCGTTTATTCTCACCGTTTTCGTTATCGTCTTCGTTATCGTGGCCAGTGTGACCGGCCCTTAAGAGTCCAAGTCACCTGTGTAACTTCATGTGTTTGTTGGAGGGCTAACTCTTGAGATAGCCTCTTAGCTCCCCATTTTTAGCCAGCTCCGGGGCTAGCTAGCCCAGCTTTCAGCTCAGCGGGACTTCTTTTTACGACCTAGCTCCACCATAATTTGTCGTTTAGACGCAACTGACCTACATTGTACATGTAGCCCACACTGAGGGAAGTACATGTACCGTCGTCGCCCGTGAACAAATATTACGTAACACATTTGGGAGACCTTTTTAGCTCCACTGCAACTCTAGCTCCGGGGCTAACCATCATTGTATGAACGTGAGCACATTTTATATTTTATCACTAGTTCTTCAGAACCCACGTTGAGTTCATTAATTGGAAAAGAAGTTGTTTTTTTTGGGGGGGAGGGGGGTGGTGATTTTTTTTTTGGGGGGGGGGGGGTGGGGGTGATTTTTTTTTTGGGGGGGGGACTGTGGGCTGTGGGGTGGTGGTGGGCTGTGGGGTGGTGGTGAGGGGAGTGGTGAGGGGAGAAGAGGCATCTATTGTAATTTGTCAGCAGCAGTATAAGGCTGTGTCCGAATTACTTGGCTACGGCTTGAAATTACACACAGGTCTATGTGATGTGGCTGCAGCCACTACCATAGACATGTGTGTAATTTCAAGCCGCAGCCAAGTAATTCGGACACGGCCTAACCTGGCCCATTCCGTTACTTATCTTGTATTTCAGCAAAGCATGGTACATATTCAAAGTTGAGTGCTTATCAGGTTTTGTTGACAGAGCTACATGTACAATGTAGTTTAGACCAAAATTGACAACCAAACCAGTCAAAGCGTGAAATTTAACATTCATTTAAAAGAAAATTACCCGACCACTAGTCTAGCGTTTAGAGTCCAAAGGATAATGCCTAAATTACAAGACTGGGTCCAGCTGTCTACTACATGTATTTAGAGCCCCGACATCATACAAAGTTCATGTTAGTACATGGACATGATGAGTGCTACATAAGTGTATTATGTACTTTGCTATCATGACACAGAGAATGCTGTTGTAACATGTATTGTTGCTAAAGTACATTACATTAATCCTTACTCCCTGTGTGGTGTAAAAATTCATATTGAAATTGGAGGATTCAGGACTGCTTAATGTGACTGTTTGATTTTTGTAGTTGGATTCAGACTCTTACTTGCTTTGCTTCACTGCTGCCGAGCGCCAGTGATTTGGCAACTGGGCTAATAGCTATGTTAGAACGAGAGCGGAGTGAGGGATGATTGCATTAGGCTAAGGAGCAGACCGCTTGGAGCATATGGTATCTAAGGCTTTCTGGAGTAGCCAGCCATCCCAACGATTGCGCATGCAATCAGGGTTGTCCTTTCCTCTCTGGGCCTTGTTGTCAAGACTTGCAAGCTGCCTAGACATGCCCGCGGTTTTTGATTACCTAAATGACATGCAGACCTACATGTATGTGGTGTGGGATCCGGGCTGGCTTTGGATTGGGAAAACTACAGATTTGTAATCGCTCCCTTTGAAGTCTGAGCTTTTTCAAGGATTTCCTTCTTGCATACATCAGCTGGCAAAACTGCTTTCTTACAGTTTGTAATATAGGGTGTCAGTATCAGGAGGCGGGCTTTGTGTGGCATGAGGAATGGGAACATCTGGGAAAACTTGAATTGAACTCCCTTGATGTTGAACAGTTACAGAATGTACAGGTTCACAGTACTTTTGACAATAACTAATATACTTTTGAATATTTTTCCAAATTCCTACTTCTTCATCAACTTTCTACATGTACTCTTCAACAACCGAACAGCAACTGGCGTAAATTATTTTAAAGAACAAACCATGTACTTTCAAATTATTTTTTCCTTGGAGTTCTATTCAAAATTAATATTTCCAATTATTTTTTGAGCATGCAAGCTTGCAGCCGCTCGTGCAGTTCTCAACATCTTCTTTTCACTCCAGATATAAATTATTTTTATGAAATAAGAAAATTTACCTCATTTTACATGTAAGGAAACCATATTTTGTAGTGAATAAAGTACTTGGTTTGTAGTGTGTTACTTTTTTGGTCAGTTTTAACCCTCCCTCTCTCAGGGCCAAAATGGAGCCAACTACCCTATACAAATG
Source organism: Hippasteria phrygiana (assembly GCA_037893225.1). Taxonomy (NCBI): domain Eukaryota; kingdom Metazoa; phylum Echinodermata; class Asteroidea; order Valvatida; family Goniasteridae; genus Hippasteria; species Hippasteria phrygiana. Next base: position 812,794 of record JAZGUH010000656.1, on the reverse strand, counting down.
TATATCAAAACCTATCAAGTGACAGGTTGAAACACACACAAGCTGTGAGAGTTGGTGGGTAGATTTTTTGATAGGCTGTGATAGTTATAACTATAGGAGGGTTAAACAAGCTTTACAGTGTTGTCTGTATCCAGCCATTTTCCAAATTGTGACTTTAGATACTAGTTAAAGTTATTAGCAAGAATATTTCGTGTTGCCATTAATGCCCTGCTTCACCCCTATATAATACATGTAACTCAGAAGGTCACAATTATCATAGTTCAGAAATGAAAACGTGGTTCACACTTTAACATTCTTGGAGATGTTTATAGTAACAGCAGTGTTTATGAATGCGAGGCCTGCAAAAACTTTAATATTGAAGACTTCATTGCCAAGTCAATAATACTGGCACCGACTGGCTCCATAGAAACTATGAAATACACAAGAGCGTAACGTTGTACTTTGGACCGACACGTTCTGTCTTAAGACTATTTCTTCATCTGCCGGTGTGTGTACACATGTATGATTGAAACCCACGCTACAAAACAGCATACATGCTCTTTTCATAACGACAGCAGTGCCGATGATCAGATCTTTTTTTTTTTTTAGGCCTGATAGATCTTTGGAACGTTTGGATGGTTAATTTTGCCAGCTTCACCTCATCAAAGTGCATTCATGCTACAATTCTTTTGGGATACACTCATGGAGGGTATATTTCAGTTTAAAACAAGGAAGAAAGGACTTTTGCTATTTGGGGAGATGGAGTCAGCAGAATTCAAGACGGATGTCAGATTTGTATTTGGCGAGTAATTTCCCCTGAGCTGAGGTTCTTCCACAAGAGTGATATCTCATAATTGCTCATCAGGATTTGTTAAAATTACCACATCCCTCAAGATGTGTTTTCAGCAGTTTTCACATTGGCAGAGTAACGGCCATTTGTGACTCATGACTCGGATGGAAGTCATGTGAACAATGAGCCAATCCGACTGTTTTCAGTAGTTTTCGCATTGGCAGAGTCACAGCCATTTGTGACTCATGACTCAGACGGAAGTCATGTGAACAATGAGCCAATCCGACTCAGATTTATTGATTGTGACAGGGGATTGATGGCAAAATGTCAATTGTTCAACAATAAAGTAAAACAATAGAATTCCAAAGTAAAGTATGCAAAGAATTGTTTTCCTGTCCGATTAATTTGTACAATATTAAAATGATATCTCACATTATATTGCAGAAGTAATGCAGCCAGAATTACATGCACATTAGCTAATAGAAACAGTGTCATACTGGTAGAAACACCATGTAAGGTATTCTTAATTGTCTGTGTGTAAATGACTTGTGGATTGGAATTGGACTCGACCTTTAATGACTCGTGATTAGGACTCAGATTTGACCTCCATGACTCGAGCCTCAGACTTGGACTTGACACTCTTACTTGGACTCAGACTCAGAGTTAAGGTTCGGGGACAAAACTACAAGTCTGGACTGATTGCAGAATGCACGCTTGGTAATTTCTCCATTACGTGGTCTTGGGTACATGGTTGAGACTTGACGACGACATACATGTACCTGCCCTGATTTCATCGATCAATGTGTAACAAGAAACGTTCCACAATGTGTTGCCAGGTATTGACTTAGTTTGAGCCTAACGTGTATCCCATACACTACATAAACATCGTCTGTCAATTCTGAAACGGCTGCACTCGTATTGCGGCATCGGATGAAAATGGCGGAATGTGTCACGTTCTTGATGTGTGGCATGTGTGCGGTGGGCCACTGTCATGATTTAAAGCCGGTGTCCATTCTTATTTGAAGAGGATCTTTAAATCATTCTAACAACTCCGTTTGTGCATATTTATGCACGGACTGTCAGAGGTGTTTGTGAATGCATAAATGTATGTGTCTGCTTGTAATGCAAACTACATACATGTACATAGGCCTGTAATGAGGGTACACTCTTATGAGGTAGAGTGGGTCTTACGCACATGTGTGCATTTTCTTATCTGTGTTTTTTGGCAAAGTCTGTTTTCCAAACTATTTTAAGAACCCCATTTTTAAGGACTTGCGCATGTTGTAAGATTTGCCAAAGACAACTCCCAAAAGCCTTCAGTGAGGTTCAGTTATTCAGTAACAATAATAAGGGACTTTTGAATACAAATATTGCTTGAAGCTACAATGTACCTGCATTTTTGCATTGTGAATAGATAAAGGAATTTATTTAATAGACGAATGAATAGATTGGCTTAAGATTCTGGCATTAAAAAAAAAGGAAGTCTGGGTAGTGAAAAAGAGATTTTTTCTTTATGGAATGGGGTTGAGGAATTTTATTATAATTTTTACAATTACATGTGTACATGTATCTGATGAGCACTTTGGAAAACTATGTTTTTAGTCTTTTTGTTGAAGAAAAAACCCCAACCCACAACTTATTGATGCTGAATCGTTCAGGCGGAAAGACATGTGCCTCTGTTGTAAAGATGCTGTCTACACGTAGCCTACACTCACGTTGCCACATTTTTACAGTTTGCTAAGCAGCAAATGATGCATAACAAATGCGCTGTGTCTGTAAAAGGTAGCGTGTTAGCCATAATGGACTCATCGTTCAACTAGCCATAATCGACTCATCGTTCAACGTGGCATTTCCATACCTGCATATATATATCTTGCCCATACAGAAGTTAGTCTCCTCAAGTTATTGATGCTAATACATTTATGGACTTTTGCGTCCATTTTAGAAGCTCTGTCTCCCACGGCCCGAAGCATGTTAATTTGAGTCAAACAAATACATGCACCATTTCTGTTTCCATGTTTTAATTTCTTTATCTCCATTTTGCTTCTGAATTTTCAGTTACTGAGCAATAAATGAAAAAAAATCACATGTATGGCCTGCAGGAGTTTATTCTTCAGGTTTTTCTCTCCAAATTTCCCGTTTGAATTGTGATTTGGAACATGGCTAGCGCATCCAGGGCCCAAGCTAGCCGATTAATTAGACAGACTCCTGCCCTTCCTATTAATGATTGATGACCTCCAAATTGGCCAGAACAGTCAGGTTTTTTTTTTTGAACAGATGATTGCTTGCATTATGCATGCAGATGATGCTCAGTGTGTAATGTAATCGTATTTGATCCAAACTGGCTCAGTACATGTGCAAGAGTCCTGTTGGTTTTTTTTGTGTACAACTTTTACATAATCATGGTCATTTTTGTACATTTACATACGGTGTATGTACATGCACTTGTTTGGTAGGCACTTGAAATGGAACATTCAGGTAAAATGTCCACTGACAACTTTTAAATAAAGTATTTTTAAAAATTTGATTACAGCCAAACGCTGAAGCCAGTGAAGGTGAGTGCATATTGGAAAACAAATAGAAAGTGCAAACAAACAAAATGAAAAATTTGGGGGAAAACAAATTTGAAAAAATATTGTCTGTCTGAAGTTATAACCCTAGCCAACAGTAGCAAAGTTCTGTTGCATCATTCCGTGGTCCAATAAGTTTGAAACGTGTCAGCACCATCAAGTGTAAAATGTTCAACACATGAAGGTGCAGTGAATTAGTTTCATATGAGCACCTTGATCAAGTTCACTCATTGCTGATAATTTTGACACCTGTTAAGTGTACAGTTTTCTGGGCATCTGAATTTGGCCTACATTTTAAGTCTGCCTACATGTACATGTAGCTCAGGATAAAAAGTTGTGATTTTGTCACAAAAGAATGTTGGAATGATGTTGAAGCATGTAATTATTAAGTGTCATACCCATTAGGAGGGCTGGAAAGATCGGAGGGAGCACTAGAGTGCATAAAACACCTGTGGCAAAAATGTGCGTAAGTAGTGGAAGGAACATGCACCCGTGTATAGTGCTTGGGTTTTGCACTCATACGTGTATGCAGTGGTTGGGTTTTTTGCACTTACATCCTCTTTTACTCTGTTTCCGGATTGGTAAGTGACAAAATTTTCCAGAAGACACACAGACGCAAACTCCTCAAACAGCAGGGATTTGGACTTGAGATTTGTGCTTGATGCTGAAGGACTCGATCGAATGCTATTAGGCTTTGCCTTTACTTTACTACATTGTAGTTCTGCATTTTCTTGCAGTTTGTTATATAACAGTCTGGGGGAGTTAGATTATGAGGCCTTTTAACACTAGACAAATTATAGGGTTGATGCAGGCTTGAAAACAAATGATAATTTTCAACCCTCTGCCAACCCTGAGATTGTATGGTTTTACCTAGGGTTGAAAATCTTGGTCAGATTGAAAACTGTTGAGTCAAATGAGCAAGTGATACACCCTGGGTGCAACTTATAAAACAAGTGTGAAGTGACACAGAGTTGATGAATGCATGGTTGACAAATTGAATTCAGTAGGAGAGACTTACTTAGGGAAGCTTGCTCTTTTTCCATTGTACCTGTGTCAATGTTGGAACAATTTGATAAAGTTGATTTGCCCACAGTGCATCTTTTGATGTCACTGGCCTTCATCAAATAAGCACTGAGCACGATCTTCGAATGTCCTGGCCAAGCCTTCCTGAGATCCTTTTGAAAATTGCAAGTAAATGAGCTGCGCTACAGCTACGTGTATCTCTCCTTACGCTTAAATGCATACATCAAGCCTGTCATGTCAAGTTTCTGACCGGACCTTGCTGAAATCACACATTGTGCATGCGATCCTTGTGCCCTGATCTGACTTGAGAAGTCCAAACCTTATTCGGTGTTTGAGTCTTCTCAGGTTAAATGAAATACTATCATGTAGTTGGCAGAAGTGGAGCAGTGAGAGTGGCACGGTATGCTGTTAAAGGTGTACATGAAGGAATTAAATGTGCATTGTAATATCAGGAATTAATTGTACAGTGCACAAACCAATTGGAATGTTGAAACTCATCAAGGGGGCTATTATAAGGCATGTCAAAATGCATACGTGTACACAGATGACACCGAAAGTCACTTACACTGTTTACACTAGACTCTTTGTGCCTCTGAGTATACATGCTCTGTAATTTGAACACCAGATGCACATTGAACTCTTTCAAAGCAACCAGGTTGCAGTTTAGAGTTTTGCATCATGGTATTACATGTATAGGCCTATTAAAGGGAAAAATTGTGATGAGCTTTATACACGTTTTCCGAGTGAGGACATTTTCCAAACGCCGGGAACCCTGTTTTCCTCTTCCGTATTTTCTGTTGTTCTGATTGCTGAGTCCATGGTTTACACCTACATTGTAACACATTTATACAAGAATGTACGTGTACATGTATTATTATTGACGTACATGTACTGTTAGGACAAAAAAGAGGGTATAACAAAGGGAACAATACTGTCCTCACGTTTTTTCTTTTGTCTGGAAGGTGTCCTCACGAGTAAACGTGTGCTTAGTCTATGGGGATGGGTTAGTGTGTAGGAACAATAGAAAGTCCTGACCAGGATGGTGGGAAGAGTACTACTGTATTTGGAAGAATTTGTCAATGAATTTGTGTGCAGGATTTCAGGTTAGTTTGAATTTGGATGTGGGATTTTTATCCATGCTTGCCTGCAGGAGCTAGCGGAGTGGACTTAGGCTGCAAGTTTACAGTTTTAAAATTATCCAAGCCCAATCCCGGCGGACCGGTGACTTCCATTCGTGTTCTCGGTCGAATCTTCAAAGGATTTTTTTTTTTGGTGCTCGCCCACAACTTTTTTTTTTCTTTTCGCACTCTGTGTTCCAAAAAGGTCGATTTAAAAAAATTGGATTATGGTTAACCAAAACAGAAAAATGCAACCGTGTAACCATTTAAATGGTCGATTAACCGTGTAAACGTTTTTTCAAACTGCAACCTTAGAGTGGACTGGGTTGAACATATCATGTTGGCATGCTCTCCTGCAGGGACCCATTATAGACCCCCCCCCTCCCCACCCGAAGTTCAAAAAGCTGAGATAACCAGTAAATTGAATGTCCTGTGGTTGGGCTTGTCGCTAATTGAATCGCCTGCATTCTTAGCAAATAAATTGGCTATGGTTGATTTGACTTGATGTACTTTTTGTCCAGGACATACAGGCGAGCTGATTGAGCTCAGTGCACACTTTTATAAAAGGCTTTTTGCCGCCTCCTAAACTGAAGTGTACGTGCAAAAATAATTGTACCAAACAATTTCCATGCATTTAATATGAAACTTATGCAGCATTACGGAAATGTCAAGAGTCTTCTAAACACACATGTACATGATTTTTAAAGTGATGTGTTGGAGAAAAAGTTCTGTTCTCTGCTTTTTTTTTTACAGTTTCCAGATTTCTCTGCACAAATGTACGCATAGTCATCTGATTCCAATATCTCATAAGTTTTTCTTTAGTAAAATCTTGTACAGAGTGGGTTTAGTGATAGAATCTGATCGTGGTGGCACATGGAAAGACTCTGAATTCGAGTGGACGGAAGACTTTCAAGACTCAAGACTCAAGACTCAAGACTCAAGACTCAAGAAAAAGACCTTCAGACTAGACTTCCATGTGGAGTATTCAGAAAGAAAACTACCAAGTACAAAGCACCAAGCCAAAAACGACTTGGCATCAGTTTGGTTTCAATGAATGTACAGTCCTGCTGTAACATTGTAATTCAGCACTGACCCACAATGAGCAACTTGATCAAGCTCACACTGTCCAGACTGACTGAATTAATGTGTCATGTGAGCTGGCTCCACTGCTGTGCTGTTCAATCCACCCAAATAATCTTTGGATTAAGTCTGAGCAATCCACACCATGACTCTGTGACCTGCCATAGATTTCCACAATTCCTAAGCCTCCAGGCTCCAGTGATGGCCAGCGGACCCAACGCGCTCCCAAGAAAAGAGAGATGGAGACCTTTTCTAATTTTTTGTGCAAAGGATGAATGCCTAAGTATGTAATTCTAGAGCAGAGTAGACATTTGAAAGGCATGTATTCCCTCCTGTGCTGTGTGGGGCACTAAATGACTTGGTATGCTAATTAGCAAGATCAAATGTGACCCGCTCCAGAAAAAGGTTATATAAGTCGCGCTATGCATTTACGTGTAATGGCCCTTTCAACATTGACAGGGTGAAATTTTTCATCAAAATTCATTTTGTGTTTTTGACTTTTTGTTTTTAATGGCATCTTAAAATTTAAAACTCATTTTTAATATTTTGCGACATAATATACCTTTTTCCAGAGCGGGTCACAAATATTGAAACCAAATGCATTTGTTTAAGATGAGATGCAGCAACCTCAATCCAAACGTACATGTAAAAAACCAAAAATAGAAGCCTGAATCAAAGCAAAAACATGTGCAAAATCTTTGGCTTCCAATTAGAAAAAGAAAACACTAGTTTGTTACAGAGTGGTGAAGGATTAATAAAACGTCTAAATAATTGATTGTGCAAAATGCCCTATGCAGCTTGAGGCATTGCAAATCCACCGCAATAAGAATTTTAACAAGGGAAGAAGCTTAGTTTCATTGGACAATAAATCCAGCGACTTTTTTCAAATCTCCAGTAATTGCCTGGATAAGGCAGCTGCTAAACATGTACATTCACTACACATATGGAACACAATTGCAAATACCATACCGGAGTATTACGAGTATCTTAGCACAGCTGTAATCATCCCATTCTTCCCCCAGCCCCCCTTCAATTTTACCCCAAGAATGCAGACCAATCAATACCATTCTGATCAGCAGCCTAGGCCAGTCCCCTCACGATGTAATGCAGTATAGATCTGACCGCCAACAACCCAACGAGTTAGCACCTTGGGCTCCCTCCCGTCCCTTTACCAAGAACCGAAAAGTGTAACGCTTGGGAAGTGTTACAAATCTCCATCTAATTTAGCGTCGGCTTCTCATAGCCTTGGGCTGCGCGGCCTCAGAGAGATAACTCATCTCGCTGCGTATTTTCTTTCCATTTTTCGGCTTAATGTGTTTCTCATCCATCGCCGTTTGCCGGAGGTAGAAGGGAACGAAAGCAGAAACCATCTGCAGAGGATTTATAGGCAGGATAAAGCTGAAAATAACCAACTAGAAATGAGAAATATTTGCTTCCCCCCTCGCAATTGGAGAGGAGAACAAGGTTTATTGTCAAAAGAATATGTGTTATGTATGTACAGGTAATTGGCATCTTGTCAGTATGTACACAAAGAGTGAGAATAGTAAATACAAGAATTACTTAAGGCTGACAAAAGGTCCTCGATTGGCAAGCTGTTCTCAACCAATGCAGGGGGGTTGCAAAAAAGTTAGTAAAAAAAATTTAGATCGTACAGCCAGGAATAACCCTTCTAGCTTCAGCCTTTCCCTCTTCCTTTACCTTAACTGTTTACATTTATAAGAGACTAGAACTCCTTTCCTCTGAATAGTCAATCCTTGAAAGACCCCTTCTTCCCCCTCCTCCTACAATGTTCCAAGTCATGACTCTCCCCCAATTGTAAATAACTTACAGCCCTTCCATCAAGAAACCCAAAGTAATGACGCCAGACTGAATACATCTCTCACCCACTCATCAGTGACTGTAATAGAGATATTCACGAACTCAACATCTAAGTAACCACATTACGCCCCAGCCAAATTGAGTTAAAGCTTCTAGTGCTGGGGATCTTTGCCCAGCCTGTGACAACCTGCACCCTATCCATCTCTCACAGTGTAATTGAGTTTGTAGGTCTCATGGTGTCAATTTACAAACAAAATGAAATGCAGTGGTAGGTTTCAGCCACCCATAGTTTCTATTTTTTCTCCCCTGAAGTTGTGGAGTTATTTATACTGTAATATGTTGAGGTGTGAAGTTAGGGGGGAAAAATTGGAGAACAAAATCAGATGTTTACATGTGTTAGGATTTCCAATAAGGGTTATACATGTACCTTGTTGAGAGAAATTTGGCAATCTTTCTGGTTTTGACAAGAGCCAGACTTTTTCAGGCATTATTGTGAAACAGTTGTATATTAATGATCTGCAAAGATATTAATCACATGAAACAGCTAGAATAATATGCGCTACCAAAATGTTAGCATCCAGGAAAACTTGTTTGCTCTATAATTACAGTTGTCTTTGTAAACTTTGGTTTGTAGTCCTTTTTCTTTCATTCCTACTGAGAGAAAGATAATTGTTTTTCTGTTTTGCCTGTACACATAGCTGCACATCTTCACTGAGCTACATGTACAGACAAATGAGTTTCAGTCTGATAGACAGCCTCAAGATTGATCAAAATTAAAGTGCAGTTCAAATTCCACTCATGAGGACCACACCGGCCTGCGGAACAGCAGCAGGCAATTAATTAAAGGCCTTTCAGTCAGTCTTCTTGTGCATGTCAGTGTGAGGAAGAGGGGGCCCATACTGCTTTCTCAATCCTGAGAGAGTCTTCTTTCGTGTTGTACCTACGTCTAGCTTCATTGACACATTAGGAACAAGAAGGAGAGAAGAAAATGCTTTTAAAAAAAATGTGCGCCACCACATACAATGTATGGTAAACTGTTTTGGGATCTAAGCGCATGTTGGTTGAAATGCCATTTGAAAAAACGACTACAGAGTCTGCTCAGGGGAAATTACTGGATATTGCGGGGAGACAGCACATCGCTTGCTGTTCACGTACCGGTAGTACAGGTCAACATCATCCCCAGTGCTCCCGTGTCCAGGCACCGTTTCATTCCAATTAGTGCGTTGTGGCAGCACATGATGAATCAGCCAGGATCTATTCCATTATTCTTTACTACTTTTTCTTTCTTTTTCTTGTTGCTTAAGTCTTCCCCTTCTACATCTCAGACTTTTCTTTTTATGGCCAATTCCTCCCACGACTTAGTTTGTTTATTCTCGGCTGTCCACGGGGATGCCAAATGCTGTTTCTACTCGGAGTACATGTCTGCATCTTGCAGGGCCCTAATTGTTTGTCGGGTAGCTAAAGCTGTCTTCTCCAACTCTCTCCCATGTTCGTTCTCTCTCCTTGTACATTTGTACACCTGCAAAGGAGGAAGAAGTGTTGTGTCTCACCTCTGGGACATTAGGCAGTGATTGCTTGCAGAGACCAAGGCAGACAGTGGACAGACTTTGGAGGTGTGAGAGTGAAAGTGATCGGCCCTGTGAGAGGGACACAATCTGTTTGTCTGCCTGGTTATACTTCTGCCTATTTGTCTACTAACATGCCATTACTGTCTGTCCATATTGCCGCCTTATGTGTGATGTAAAGTATGTGTCCCCTTGAATGGTATTTAGAAATCTCCAGTACCTATTCTGAAGGTTGCAAAGAGCAAAAGTGCAGATTTATGTGATTGGTTATCCTTTGCATAAAAGTAATACAAGAAAGTGAAGAACTTTACTGAACAGTGAATAGTTTATCACAAGTTTATTTTGGATTACAAATTTATAATTGAGAAACATGACACTGAGGATTACTTATCAGGTACACACATTTTATTTATGATGTTTAACAAATCCTCAACTCCAATCTGCCTATATACATGCATACAACTTTGAAGTGAAGCAATTGCTTTGGATACATGTACATGTATCTCAAGCAAATTGATGCAGGGTGTGGAGTGATATCCAGGGAGAGCCAGATTGAATATTTTGCTGCATCATTAGAGTGTTGCATATTTCAGTTAAATGTCTACAAGTTCTAAGAAATTGACAGAATATGTACATACAAAATGGAATTGCACTTTCAGTTTTGGCAATGTAGATGTATTCATGACTTGCAGTGTGCATCAAGTAATGGACATGTATGCCAAATCTCCACAACCACAATTTGGGGGGAAAAAAAGGGAATCGCGTACTATGTTGGAATCATAGGTGGGTGTACTTTCTGTCAATGTAGACCCAAAGAGGCTTTGATACATTGCAAGAATGTGCATCCAGCAGTGTTGAGATGAGAAACACCTCGATAAATATTTGAAAACGATGTGAGTGCTGTTGATGTAGAATAGCAAGCCCTGGAGCCTTGTCTGTGGTTGACTGGTTCAGAGTTCTTGCTTGAAATCCAGAAACCCGAGCAGTCTTTTCCCTCTGGAGATTTGCGTGACTTGCATTCCAGTTGGGCCAACTTGCCTGTGATCATATAAGAAGGCATGTATCCTTGAGAAACTTCATATATGTACTTGACTTCTTGAACATTTTTGGGCAGGCAGAATTGAGTTGGTGTTGGAATACGTTTGGCATGGAGATGATGACACTGCATGCTGTTTGGCTTCCAACTTTACAGTTGGACTTTTATGTCGTCCTGCTCTTGCCGGTTTCTTCAGAAATGTATATACATGTACATGTAATGATGGTGATAAACTGCCCATTCTATTCATTAGATATTCTCATCAAAATGTTTAAAAAGTTTACTGATTGAAAATTCAGAATTTGCTAATAAAATGAAATTCCGGACTTCTGATTTCAACCATGTCCTCTCCAAATCCAGGATTTGCTTACCAAATTCTGAATTTTATTAAACCTCAATATTGGTATTACAAGAATATTCTACTCATTAAAATTTGTTCAAAGTGAACAAAGAAACCTGGCAGGAGCAGGATTCGAACCTGCGACCTCCGGGTTACCGTACCGGCGCTCCACCAACTGAGTTATCTTGCCCTATATTGGCGGTCTCCCAAATTGTCAGCATCTTTGTTCGGGTGGGCGAATTTGTTTACTGAGGATTTATCATTTGCAAATAAACTACAGCCAAGGATTTCGGAAACAAATGTTGTTGAAATGTTCAGAATTTTCTTATTTCAAATTCTTAATCAGTAATCCAAATTTTTGAAAAACGTGTTTATTTCTGCGAAGTCATGCTCGTGTAAGCATTCATACATCTTTGGATGATGTATGGGTGGAAAGCAATCCCTGTCAAGCCACTCCCTCTTTTGAAAATTTGTATCCACCCCTACTGCGTGCTAAGTGCAGCCTGTACATGGGTCATTCAATAAATTTGGGGTCCAGAAGTGTGACATTTTTTTGGTGTCCTGTGTAATTTCCATCAAGAATCATTAAAATTGACATCACACTATTTCTTTTACTTGTTTGGCAGGTACATGTACTTGGCTTTACATAATCACTCTTGGAGATAGAAGGCAATAAATAAAGAATGTGTCCTGAATTGCAAAATCTTATACATGTCACTGTGTAACAGGGACACCATGACATACTGTCCCCATCCCACTAGAGCTTTCCGAGTTAGAAGGCCCTAACTTGGAAAGGAGCACTGCCTTTTTGAGATTTTATGTTGTTTACATTGTTTATCTTGTGTCAATAAACTTAAGATACTATCAGTTAATCCTTTGTTGACTTAAGTTCTTATCTATATGAGTTATATTTAACACAGAAACATCTGCAAGAATTCTTAGTTTTATTGTAAAAAATGCCTCAGTTCAGATTTTCTATCCTGTGTAACTACTTAAAAAACTTTGAATCGTGAAAAACGGCCGCTGCAAAGCTGAGAACGATAATAAACTTAAACGAATCGGAGAGGTGATTTGTACACTGTGAGTAGTACCAGCAAATCCCAGCCTGGAAGTGTTTACTTAAGGATTAAAAGCAATTGTTTGGCTATTGGATTACAAAGATAAGAAGCTGGCAGCAAAGGTGTTGGTGTGTCAACACCAAAAGGCAGTGGAGTTGCCTGTTTTGGCTCTAGTGGGATGTTTCCCTCATGACCAAAAATGTCACACTTCTGGACCCCAAATTCATGGAATGACCGACATTGTATATTTTGTACAGATTTGTCTACTTCGTTTGCTGTATTGGCTGTGCTAATAAATGAATTATTCATGACACTAAATGATTTATATGCAAGCGGTCCCATCAGGAAATTAGTAAACTGAATTGGAAATGAACGAGGAAGGTGTTGCTCACAACAAATTATTTGGCATTATGTGAATGCCTTAAAGGAGCAGTTGCACTTGAAAACTCTAAAATGTGGCTGTTTTCACAAATATTTGTTTTGTAAAATGTGTTCTTTTTAACATCATTGGCAGTACATTGAGCTGAGGGGTGCCCAGTGATTACTTTATATTCCTTTGAATATCTCGCCTTCGTTTAAGCCGCTGGTTGCTGATATAGTCTTGGGTCTACGCTAGCTGGCAGTGAACTTGTACATGTACATATAAGTTGATGATGTTGGAAATTCAATTTGGTCTGTTATTGATCTACCATGTAGCCTACATGTATGCCAATGGGTGTGTGAAACTGAATCCCTTATAAGCTGTAACATTATATGCATGTGTTGTGAGTACATGTATCTTAGTGCTGCCAACTAGTGACTTGATATAAGGCTACTGGAAATATCAAGGAAATCTTGGAGAAAACCAGGTCACAACCCCTAAATCAGTTTGCCATTAGCCTACATGTATAAATTCTTTTCTTTTTATTATATGGGACAAGTGTAATGCCCTAGATTATTTCCAGGTACATGTACACAGTAACTGCACTTTTTACGTTATTTTGAAGAATCGACTTTCCAGCCTCTGTAAAGTATGTTGGCCTATAGGCCACTTTCTGAATGACCTTGCAGTCATCTCACCTCTGTTATGATTGGCTTAACTGAATCAGCTTGTAAGCCAATTAAATTACTGTCAATTACTAAACAGTATCATCTCACAGTTCCCCCATCCATCAGGCCAGTTGACATTTTCAGAGTACAAGATATGTCCGTTTAATTTTTGTCGTGATTCGTGCATGAGTAGGCACCGCTGACCGTTTGTAGCATCGATTGGCAAGCCCCTCTATAGCGGGTCATTCAAAGGGCTGTAAAATGCAAATATAGCAGAGCACCCTTAGGAACCCTCTTGAAATAAAAACGTCAACATTTATGAGAGGGACATGCGCAGCGCTTGTCAAATGGCACACACAAGGACGTACAGACACTGTGTAGGAAAGAAAATATATCCAACAAACGCAACTGCTGCTTGTACGTGTACATATGTTGTAAAGACGTGAACACATTGCGGTCGAAAGCGCCCCATCATTTGTCAAACATTTCAATCATGAATACTCATCAGAGTCCGGTAGTACATGTACGTGACGCACATGTTGATTAAAAAAATGTAAAGAATCATTCAGCTTTTGTTGAGGGCATTTTGTCCTATGCCCAGGGATATGTACTTATAAATTACTGAACAAACCTTTTACCAAATTCCACAACAAAAAGGTAAGAAACATGCACTTCAATGTTTGTCAGACATTTCTGTTACTATATTTTTATTAGCGACTAAACAACAAAAGCCCTTTTAATATAAAGGCACTTGCTTTTTTTTAGATTGATGGAGTGGATGCAATGTGAATCGAACATGTGGATACAAGGATAGAAGCAATATTATTTGAAATGAAGGCAATATTTAGATTGTTCTCTAATATTGATTATTTACAGGTGAGAACCTGTATTCTGGGGATGTTGCTGGGTGTAACATTAACCCTTTATATTCTCTAGTTGTCACTTAAACAAATGTTTAAAACATGTGTGGAAAAAAATAAATCTTTTTACCATTCTACCCTACCCTTGGATATGTTAATTACGATGTCTGCAAACAATTATTGTAATTTATTTATTAAAAGTATTATAATACAACACTTGTATAAAATATACAAGTTCTGGTACAAATGTAGTTAATACAAGATTGGGCCCACATTCAGCATAATGTTTTCTGTCAAAAATTACACTGACTATTGTCATGGGTTGGGTAGAATTTTAGACCTGCCTGCAGTAGTTGAATAACGAGCCTTTCATATCCCTGACCCCTACCCTAGCCCCGAGTACATTGTATATTTGCCCTACAAGTGTGTTAATTCATATTTATATGCATTGTACAAAATAATGCACAAAGATCAAAAGCACGTATTGAAGCTACATACGTGATGTAAACCAAGTTGCGATAAGTATTTTCAAGGCAACGCTGCCCTATGTATTGTTCGGTGATGTGCGGTTGTGAGGCTGATTGAGATTATGGATGGGAGGTTGTGTCCTTCGAATACTCGCATTACTGTTGGAGATGCTGTATAATGTACTAGAACAGGTTGCATCTTTCTCTTTTTTGTGTGCAGATGCTGGATTTTTTAAAACCAAGATTATGTGAGCATTGGACCGAAACAATATTTCCTTTTTTAAAATGAAGAGCAAAGATGGAATTTCTGTGATTCTACCAGTCACATACATTTCATTCATATTTAGGAAAACATTCGTATATTGCTGTAATAAGCTCAGTGGATAAATCGTGCATCTGCTCTAGGTCAGAATCCATGTACAATGTACAATATCAAAATAATACAATTTCATGTTGAATAAGTTTGTGAATCTTCATTGTAGTTTTGCGTTTTTCAGAGAATAGCACCATTTGAGCCTGTGGAGTTAGGCCCGGTTCATACTTCATACGAATGTGAATGCGAAGCGAATTTCATGACGTCAACAATTAAAGTTTCATTGTGACGTTCTCCGTTACGTTAACGAATTCGCTTCACATACGCATTCGCATGAAGTATGAACCGGGCTTTAATTTCATTGCTGTGTCGTGCAAGTCATCTGATGCATCATTGGTTGAAGCTGACATTACTCGGAACCTGTGCCGTTTGTGGAGACAATTTAATTGAAATCTGTAAATTGGATAACGTTCTTGTTATTATTTTTATCTTTAAATGCCCTGTTATCCGTCAGACTACATGTAGTTCAACCGATCTGGCTAGTGTGCATCATGGGTAATAATGATCGTGAGCATGGACAGGCCAGACACGCGGGGATGAAATGGTTTGAAACGATACCACTACATGTATGTTAGTTGCATCCTCGAGGGACGTTTGCGTGTGTCATCCTGCCGTGCAGGCGACAGTCCGAGTATAGACACGTGTTTCCAATTTCTGATCATGGATCTTGATGTATGACATTCATTCATCCAGTCATATTTTAAGTGTGATTTATCGCCCAGAGTCTGTCTTGTGGTGCGCATTGCTGAATGTTGGAGTGAGATTCTCGTGTTACTATTACACAAATTTCTGAAGAGCATTAAAATAGAATTTTGTAAAGCTACTGAATTTGTAGGGAACGTTACAGAAAAAATGGTATTGTATGGTAAATTAGTGGTATTGGTTGGTTCATTTAATGGTACTTTGTGTGGTGTAATGGTAAATTCAGTGGTGTAGACATATCATTTGTTTGCATCACCCAAGGCCAGATCTGGAGTGCCATTTACTGGGATAGGGTGGGGTGGGTGGTGGGTTGCAATATCGTATGGGGTTAAAGTTTCATTTTATGATTTGCATTTGCCGGGAGGGAGGGGGAGGGGAGAGGAGGAGGGGAGAGGAGGAGGGGGAGGGGGTGCTTATGCACTCCACAGCTGCCCGCTGGATGCGCCATTGTCACACCATCTTTATGTATTGATGATGAGGAAATTACGGTACTTGGGTGGGCACTTGGGTGGGTACTTGGTGGGCACTTGGTGGGCACTTGGGTGGGTACTTGGTGGGCACTTGGTGGGCACTTGGTGGGCACTTGGTGGGCACTTGGGTGGGCACTTGGGTGGGCACTTGGGTGGGCACTTGGGTGGGCACTTGGGTGGGCACTTGGGTGGGCACTTGGGTGGGCACTTGGGTGGGCACTTGGGTGGGCACTTGGGTGGGCACTTGGGTGGGCACTTGGGTGGGCACTTGGGTGGGCACTTGGGTGGGCACTTGGGTGGGCACTTGGGTGGGCACTTGGGTGGGCACTTGGGTGGGCACTTGGGTGGGCACTTGGTGGGCACTTGGTGGGCACTTGGTGGGCACTTGGTGGGCACTTGGTGGGCACTTGGTGGGCACTTGGTGGGCACTTGGTGGGCACTTGGGTGGGCACTTGGGTGGGCACTTGGGTGGGCACTTGGGTGGGCACTTGGGTGGGCACTTACAAACTTTTAAAAACAATTAAGATTTTTGAGATTAATCAACTTTATGGTTTATTACATAAATGTACAACATACATGCATGGGACTACAAGGGGACCTTTCCTTTGTCCTATATCAACTACCTCGGGACCATTTTAGTGACTAACATTCAATGAGGACATTTTTTTATCTATGGTGTACAGTCTACTGTGAATGCACATGGTACATGTTCCTGTAACACTGCTGAGACACATCTGTTATGTACATGTCGCATTGATTACAGGGCCCTGTGAAACATTTAAGGCTGCATTTTGACTTTTGATTGAGCTGTGTGGCCGCTATTGAGTATGATTTTTGAAGTATCAAATGTGAGGCTTCACGTTGTGGCTGACACTGAGCCCACTGCAGGAGCCTGTCTGGTTTTTAAGGTTTTCAATTTGGTTTTTTTGGTTAGTTTTGTGTCTCATCAAGATCAGAGCATATTTGGAGAGTGGGTAAAACATGGGGTGATGTGCTTGCATGTTCATAACCAGGCTTGGTGTAGGTTGTTTGATTTCTGTTCACAATTCGTTTTTTGTTTGTTTTGAGGTCAATTTCGTGTCTGGGATTGGACGTTTGTTTGGAAAGCGTGGGACAGGACTTGGGTACATACATACATCTTGTTGTGTGATGTGTGTCTCTTGACATTTCTGTGTCACCACTGTAGCAAGAGATCTGTGTAAATTTTGAAAACGAGATATGTGTTGACACACGTAGTAGGTGCATCATGCTGGCCCGATGGAGAATGTCAAACTCAGATCCGGGATGGTTGTCAAAAGACAGGGCAGTAACAGTCCAAGCTGTGGTACTTTCAGAGAAAAAGGTTGAGGCAGATTTACATGTACATAAGAAAAGATAGGGAGGGCACATGTAGATTTTGTGTCTGATATTTTGGATCTTCATCTGTTTGTTACTTAGCAACAAGAAATTGCTGCAATGGCTCCTTTTGGTAGGTAAATACAGCTATGTAAGATGTTTAGATTTTAATATCTTGCTTCCCTGTACATGTATGACCATTCTTATGAAATGGCAAAAGTTATGCAGTATCTGATGTTAAACATATCAGTTTAAAGGGCCGGTCACACTGGCCACGATAACGACGATGATAACGAAAACAGTGAGAATGAGCACCATTGATTTGGTGGAATTGCCACGCGTGCAATACGCACGCATTCCATCCACCGATAGAGAGCGTTTATTCGCATTGTTTTCGTTTTTGTCATCCTTATCGTGGCCAGTGTGCCCGGCCCTTTACACTTGATAAAAAAATTGATTTTCCCATTTCATAAAAATGGTGAGAGCAGATGGAGAAGACCTAACTCTTGTTATCCCATATATGTAGCTCTATCAACTACCTGTACCAAAGAGAGACAACCTTCTTATTATCAAGCCAAAGAGGGAAATAATTCCGGTTACCCTGAATCTGTCCAGAAGATATGGGGCTTTCCTTGACTGCTTTTCCTCTGAGCACAATTGTTGTTTTGTGTATTTATCTGTGTCATTTCTTTCTGGATAAAACATTTAATTTGCCAATCATCAATGAATTATTATAATACAAATAATGAATGTTTATGAGTGCGATGGTAAATGTAAGAATAATTTTATGAGGTGACAGATTGAATTTTCCATTCCACGAGGCATTCCATCTGTCACCGAATGAAATTATTCTTACCATTGCACGAATGTGAAACACTCTTATATGTTTTATACAACACCTGAATAATTCCTCGCAGATTGCATGCATGGATTTCTTTGTGTACAACGTGCCGTTTTCCCTTCTCAGTCCCACATAAAACCGCGACAAAAAGTTGTCAAGTTCCGAATCAGTTAGAGCTTCAATTATTATTATTCCTGCGTGTCTTGCAAATTCCTCTAATTGTTGACTGCATGTTTTATTTGTCTTGAAGAGTTCCAATATTTTGTCGTCTGTTAGCCGCGGTTCGGGAACATCGTCCGCAATTTTGTATGAATGACAGTCGTGTTGTAGCGCCACCTATTGACCGTGAAATTTGCGAAGTTACATCACACGCCTAACGTGTGATGTAACTTCTCGCGGCGTGCGATGGAACGAATAATTCAATGCATGTGATCGACGATCCACCAATCAGATGGCGAGGATTTATTCAGGCGTTGTATAAAACCAACTAATGGATTCTTGCCAGGGGTGAGGCTTTGCACTAGACCAAATTATTCTACGGCAGTTGGCAGCTGGTTTGATACAGTGGGCTTATCAAAGGTAACTACACATCTAGATGTCTGTGTCGTCCTCATCAAAAACAACAAATCATAGATACATTGTAAATGTTATAGCTACTATGCATTAGGAAAATGTTTAGTTTTGGTTTCTGAAAAGGACAACAGTAAGAGAAACCTGCGATACTTGTAGAAGGCTGACTGTGGGGGAAGGGGAGGGGGGAATTTTCTAGATATTTGCCTCAAAACAGGCAATTTTTTCTGCTTTCATTAGAAATGAAATTCTCAATTTATATATGTACAGAATCCAAAGTTTTAGAAAAGAAAGCGTGACTGACACTGTATTAACCCTTTGCGTACGGATGACGTCTGTGGACCACCAAGGCCGGGTGACGCCATTGGCCGCCGTCTGTGCAGTTTTAATCCAGAACCGCCGCGACACCCCGACATCTCCCGTAAAATACCGTGCCCAAGGGGTTAATGCAGTTTGCACTACAGCAATTGTGCTAGGACTTCAGTTGGTCGATTTCTACAAAGGCCCCCTGACAAGAAAAATAAAGCTCTGAGTAGTGTTTGTGAGAGCACAATTTCATCTATAGATATTTAAGAAGAAATCTTGCTGAGATTCTAAAATGGGTTGTAAGAAAAAAAAAAAATATGTGTTGAAGTTGGGGTAGTGTTGGTGGTAGAAAATGTGTTTGCATTTGATGGCAGATACTGACATATTGATTTCCCTGATTTCATTTAGAGTAAAAAGGATAAACATTTACATTAGGCCCGTGCTTGTTTGGCTCCAGCCTTCATCTTTGTTCAATACGCTATATTGATTATTACAACTACGGAATGTCTTCAGTGGCACCGGAGGAATCCTAAATGGCGGGAGCAAACATTTTCTCGATAGATTTGCAAATAGACTTTTATTTTGATTGCTAACACTTACGACGTGTCCATACATTTTTAGATGAACATGTACATGTACATACATGTATTAACTGAACATTCATGTTGAATGTAAACGACTTTTACATGTAGCTCCCGTCAGTAAAACATTTACTACTACGTTGACTTTTAGTGACATAATTAGATTGAAAGTAGAAAAAAGAATCCAAAAGGTGTTAACCTCCGTATTGTTATAAAGAGCAGTCGTCTAAGAGAGCAGCATCTTTGTTCCCTATACACGTAGCATTGGTTAAACCTTTCACGCTCACCATGTTACCAAAATTTGAATGATGCTGAACCTGCAAAGATGGCCACCATGCATAAAAGCCTATTGAAATAAAATGCAAATTGACTGAAATACAAATGAGCTAGTCGGTTTCCCTCGAGGGAAACAAATGCATGAGGCAGATTAATAGCAGGGAAAGGAACTGTGTGTGAGAGCGATTGTCCGAAGGCCATATTTGTCAAATATGGCTGAATGCGTGATGATTTTATGTTAAGTAAGTGGAAATATTTTTAAAGCCTGTTAACACTAACCCCCTAGGGTGCATGCAAAATCATACTGAAATTGGAGAATTTGGGACTGTTAGGGTTAAAGATAAGACAAATGTTACCCGTATTTCAAATGTCATGCAAAATGAATGGATTACCCCACACCTCCATGTTTTCCTCACTTCAGGATATTTTAATGGAAACAAATTGGTTCGTGTACATTGCATTTCAAAGACCCTAACCCTATGAAATTTAGCAGTTACATGTATGTCCCATGGTAATATAATGCGATACATGCAGTGTCCTTGCTATATTAACACTGTTTGAATTAATTATATCTCGGCCTTAATGTTGTAAAGCATGATGCCTAGTAATGTAAGTTCATTAAGAGTCACCGACAAGCTGCATTCTCCCCTCCCCGACACCTCTACAAATAAACCCCCATTGGAATTGCAGAGGCACGTACACGTATGTATGTACATGTACCTGATGTGCACAAGCTTTGATGTTTAAGCACGCATTTACTCCACCTCTCGGTAAACACACACTCCGCTGTAGCTCTCCTCTCTGAATCTCGCTCAACTCAAAGCAGCAAGTCTTGTCGCATCGAATCGAAGACAACCACCCCCCCCCCCCCTGTCAAACGGCTGACCGGTTATTCATAGAAGGCTATTCGATGGTTGCGGTGGATGACTGTTGATACAGTTCATTAATTATTAGCGCGATAATTTGGGTATTGGGGATTGATGATTTAACGTAAGAGTGTTTCCTCCCTCCCTCCCTCACCCAGTAACACCTGCCATCGTCGCGCGTGCCAGTGATAAATAGATGAGATAAGTGAGAACGTATCTTGAAACTCTGTGGTCAGGTGTCTTTTTTTGGGGGGGGGGGGCGGGGGGGGGGGGGGGGGGGGGCAGGGGGGCGGGGGGGGCGGGGGGGGGGGCAGCTCAATATATGAGCCATCAATTGGCAAATGTGTGGATACTTGTCATCATTTATGCATGGGACATTATTGATGTGGTGTCGGTGCAACAAAGTGGACCGCCTGATCGACATTTTTTTTGCTTGCGCCTGTCATATCAAGATTATTACGGATACATACAATGTATAACGTTCTGATAACAAGAAACCAAACTCAAGCCTGCATTTTTGCAGTTCTTATTTTATATGTGTCAAGGGTTTTACGCACTGGAACAATAAACTTCCATCCACAAAAAGTTACTGTCGACAAAAATGCAGCATTTGGCACTGCTGAGTGCCATAACTTTGCTATTAAAATAGCATCGGAGTATTATCTACAGGTACGTGCACATATTTTGTTTGAATATTTGAATTGGCAAAAAGGTATTTGAATATTCGGTTGACGATCGCATATTTAAATATTCCGTATATTCGGGACAGCCCTAGTTTAATGCACTGTACATCTGGGGGAAGAAATCCACATTAAACTTGGAAATGTTCTTTGACAAATCTTCTGCAACCCAAATGTGATCCCATTTCCCAGTGGATAGTTTATAAACTTTCCTGGAAAATATCCCCTGCTTATTACTAAAAATATAGAGATTAGCGCAGATTTAATGAATGCCATGAATGCCTGACATGCTGCACGTCTGGGGGAAGAAATCCTCATTAGATTTGGAAATTTTCTTTTACAAATCTTGTTAAACCAAAACATTATCCCATTTTCCCATAGGCCGTGAATATCAAATAATCCATTTGCATTTATTTGAATTTTAATATGGATGGGACTGGTATTGATTTATGCGTATTGGTTTGAGGATAGGTCACTGGCAGTCAGCGGTCCCATGATAATCACGGAATATATATGTTGTACGATTCTCCCGAGGTTGAAGAATTGAAGATGCATCCCCTGAAGACAGAGATGAGAAAAAAAATGAAATGGAAACCCCCAAGGTCTTTTATAAGCTCACACTGGCTTTCCAATGAGGCATCCTACCGTTTGACCTCCTCACTGTGCACATGTAATAGGACGCGAGAATCATCAGGAACTGGTTCCAATACGTCCTCTTCCATTCAGTACGTTCTCCCATTCAGTACGTTCGCCCGATCCGTTCGTGGGGATTATGACACCCTGTGCCCTTGGAATGTTTTGAGGCAGTGGGCGGTCTGGGCACTTTTAGCTGGTTATGTTTGGCGAGAAGGTGGCATGTCTCGGGGCGATGTGTGCAGTCCACAGCTGAAAATCACGCAGCGATTACTCCTAACGAGCTTCGGTGATTGCGCTCCAAGATCGGGAGACCCCCGTACGTGTACATGTGAATGAAACGTGCGATTATGGACAGGATTTCAGACAGTCCTAAATTAAATCATTAGAAAGTCTACATGGACAGGTTATACCTAATTCCACATTTTTAACCCTGCTGGGCATACAAAATGTACCTCTTGCCTTTTAAAACAACATTTTTCATCCTTTCTATGTAGATTTCTTCAGGCTTGCAATTTGCAGAGCGATACTTGTAGATGGTTGAGATGAATTGAGATGTAATGGTATTCATATGTTATGATGGTGCTCTACCGGTAAAGATTTAAAATGCTATTGTGGAGGAATTAAAAGTTCATGTAGCTGTGATACACACTGTAAAGTTCTGTAATATTTGTATCATTTCTTTAATGAAAATCGCCCATCACAAGGCCAAAGGCCACTCGAGGTGTGGGCTACGGAGGAAAGTGTGGACAAATCAGCCCCTCACACTGAAACAAGATAAGATAATCTGATCTCTTCGCAGTATGAATAGGGTCGGGATGGGTAACTCGTTCATTGCAAGGCATTAATAATGCCTTTACCCATATTAAGCGTAGAAGTGCTATAGCCCAGAATTACCCGCAGACCACGAATTCAATGCTCCAAACCACTAGGCGACAGGTTATTACATGGTCCATGCATTTATATAGAGGATTGAACCACTTAATTCCGAAGTGTGCCTTCATTTGCCATTGTTCTGGTTCACCCACTGGCTCATGTGCTTATGTCTTTACACACATTAGCAGAGTTTCAAAATTCCCGGGAATTTTGAACCCGGTAAAATTCTACCGGGGAATTTGGGAACCAACTCCACACTTTCGGGGATTAGCGCAGTTTCTGCCTCCCATACATTTTAGTTTTGTCCTCCAATGTTTTGGTTATTTTAATTTTTTTTTAAATTTTTAAATTTTTGTTTGCCTGTGCTTAAAATGTATGGCTATACTCTGTGTGTACCCATCCATCTGATGATTGAATAAGCCAGTGAATTTATTAATTGAATGCAGCCCCCGAGATTCTCCTTGGTCATGTTTATGGAAAACAAGTCGTTGAGCCTGGAAGGACTGGCACTCAAGTCCACTCTGCCACAAACTGAATTCAGAAATATGTCATCTTTTCATCCAATGTATGCCCTGCAGTCATCCAGCTGAGCTGCACTAGAAACTGGCAGGACAAGCCAAGAAAATTTTATGTTCGTGTGGGCTCAAAAAAAGCAAAGGAAATCTCCACCGGAAAAATATTATTGTCGCTCAGAGGCAGTTTGAAATTGAAATGATTATCTTCCTCGAGGAGTTCTTTGACCGTTAGAAAACGATTCAAACTGTCAGAAATATTAAAAGACTAGAATAAGTTCTGATAATGCTACATATACGGGAATTCGCCGAACAAAATTTGAAGCCATTTTTGCGGTGGTGCCACGCTCGCGTGCAGGTTGCCCGCGTTCTTTTGAATCTTTAACCAGTTCAAGCCGGGATTTTTTTTCACGAGCCTGGGTGCCAGACGGGCTCAGGCCTTTATCTGCGGGTAGCACACCCTGGCCTCGCTCACTGTGAGCCGGTCGGCGACAGATATTTCCGCTGGACCCTTGCCTCGCTGAGTGCGTGTATACATGTCATCCGACAAGAACTGGTTAATTTGAGTAGCGTACGCATTTTGGCAAGTTGTAAACACCCTGTTGGTCGAAGCTGCATCGAGTGCGTGCATATAACATGCACTCGTGCACGCGAGTGTGGTGCCACCGCAGTAAATGCTTCAAATTTTGGTCGCCGGATTAGTCTATGCAAGAAATCTCTTGAGTAGAAATACCAGCAGATGGAAATAAATCAATTATGCAGTTGATGCATTTTCAAGGCAGTTAGCTTGATAATGAATTGTTGGGTTTGCACTGTCAAAAGTCGTTATCACTGCCTTTGTTTGTACATGTATCGTGGCACCATCTATATTCGCGCGTAGGCAATATTCGCACACCACCTTTCTCCGTATGTGAAGTAATTAATTAGTAACTAAATATGGTTCCACGCTTTGCCTGAATATGGGCTACATCGATTTCGGCACCACGGAGGCAGTGCGTTTGAGGATGACGAGATTCGTTGTTCACTGATGTTACTTTTCTGCCTTGGATGTGTATTTTCTGGCAGGTAGCAACACTGGGAGAATAGAAGTAAAGTCAAAGCCTCTATTTATTTTGTTCATGTGAGTGAAATTTCGTTGTGGAGCTTAGGTGCGCGAAAATTGCCAACACGTGGATATAAACACCCGTATATAAAGCACAGAGTCAAAGCTTGCTTGTACATACTTTGAGAGAAATACATTTGTAGTAAAAAACAACAAATTTGGTTTGCTTTCTTGATCTTGATCTGTTTATCTTGGGAATAAGCAAATACGGTGTGGAAAACTGAGAAAATGAATATTGAAAGATATTCACTTTATGCATACATGTACATATATGTACATTACACGGTGATTTATACAAGAAGTGAATCTTGAAACTGATGCTGAATTACACAATGTTCTTCAATTTCAAGATGACGTTTTTATGTTAATTCATTGAGCTTGTTTAACCCTAACCCTGCCAGATGCAGCACAGTGCATCTGTGGTGACAGCTTGACCTTGCTGCACTCTGCACACAAGTCAATGTGACAAAGTATGCAATCTGATGCGTCTGGCAGGGTTTCTAGCCAAAATACCGTGGAGGGTTAGGGTTAGGGTAGCATATTACCCTTCATCATTTGTTCCTAATGTTGCAAGCAATTTTCCCCAATTTTTATAACAGACTCTACCCCTTTGGTGCATGCAAAATCATATTAAAATAGTTGGATTTAGCAGGGTTAAGGCCCTGTCACATTATATGCGCTCTCATAGGAGACCTTACGGTGACCAATTTTTAAAAATAAATTTAACAATCGCAGCGAGGACGCAAGAAAATGACAATTTTCTGTCTCAAGTGGCCAGAAAGTAGCTTAAGCTACGCTCATACTGCGCTCATCCCGCGCTTACGATGCGCTCAACTTGCTCTCTATGCGCCCCTGTCAAGCCCAATTACTTGATCTAGTCGCTGCCGCTGCGCTGTCACTGCGCTCACACTACGCTCTACTCGCTGTTGATACGTCCTTGTACATGTAGCTCGCGTCGCGCTCTCAGTACGACCGAAATACGCTCACGGGACGTCACTTGCGCTGTATAAATACCATGACAAAACGGTCAATCCGCAGTCCAGTGTCTCCTCGTCAGTTCCTCATCACACTTCAGCTTTATTCTACAAGTTCATCATGGTGAAGACCAAGAAGACAAAGTCACCTGCCAAGGCAAAGCCAAAGCCTGTGGAAAAGCCAAAGCCTGTGCAGAAGCCAAAGCCTGTGCAGAAGCCAAAGCCTGTAGCCACTGCAGCCAAGGCCAATAGAGGTGAACTGCTGAAAAGACTGCTACTGAAATGAGTGTGGAGTGGCAGAGCAGGCTATACACATTTGTGTGTCTGAGTAGCTCATATCGTACCGTAGATGCCACAGGGCCGTATCGTAAGTCCGACGCCTCATAAGTCCGAAATTTCGGAATTATGAGGCGTCGGACTTATGAGGCGTCAGACTTATGAACCGAAATAAAAGTAAATTTAATTGTCGGACTTATGAGGCGTCGGACCTATGGGGCGTCGGACCTATGGGGCGTCGGACCTATGGGTCGTCGGACCTATGGGTCGTCGGACCTATGAGGCGTCGGACCTATGGGGCGTCGGACCTATGGGGCGTCGGACCTATGGGGCGTCGGACCTATGGGGCGTCGGACCTATGGGGCGTCGGACCTATGGGGCGTCGGACCTATGACGCCACAACAACGAACTGGTGACAGATTGACAACTACTTGCACGTTCCATGAGCTACATGGTCCACCTGGAAGTCCAGCGTGATCACAGACAGACGCCGCTTGGTCGCATCATGCAAAATATGAGCGCCATATCATCGCATTAACAGCGCCACGAGGACGCCATATACATAAGGACGCAATGAGAGCGACTTTGACGTGGCATTGACGTAGCCCTTGCGCATCTCAGTCGATTTACTTTCTCGTGGAGACCACACCGACTGCCTTAATTGCGCCTAGGCTGCGTCAATGCCACGGCAATGTTGCACGATTCACGCTCGCACAGCGCCCGAGTTGCGTCATTACGGCGCCCTGGCCAGAGCGCAGAGGTGTTGCGATTGTTTTGAGCATGTTCAAAAACTTTGGCGCTCATCGGAGACCATTAAGACCCTCTGGCGCCCATTTGGTGACCTATGTAGTTCTCGCTGCGATCTAGTTGTTGTTGTTGCGCCCCAGTCATTTTTCAAGGACGCATTGAGAGCGCATATATGATCGCAGACAGTCTGACAGGGCCTTTAGGGTTGTAAAGGGTCCGTGGCTAGACAAGGTCGTATTTCCAAACTATTCTCCTGATTTGGGACTTCTGTTGGTGATTCAAACCCCTTTAAGTTTCGGGAATCAATGATTTCTATGCATCAAAATGACAGCCCGTCTGCATCTCCTTAAAAGTATTAAAAATAATGCCAGCGACAAACTGCAAGGCATAATTCCCATATGTACTGCTAACCTTATTCCAGCCTGTTGGAAGCTATCCTCATGCCGAACGAACATTGTTGGAAACTGTTGGCACGGCTTCCCCCACCCTCCCAAATGGATGTCAGATTCACTCGAATGACAGCTCAGACGATGATTGAAGTGCAATTTAATTGGCTGTACGTGTGAGCGCATTTGGATCCTAGTCCATTAACAGTATGGGCCATACCTTAAAGGGTGAAGCAATAATCGTATTCCACACCTTGCCTATATAACAATTCCAGCAACCGTTCTCAACATAATTCAAATACAGGGGATGCAATTGCAAACATACCATTACCATATGTTTTAAATGTTTTAAATGTTTCTTGAGGGTTCAAGATACACAACCTTCAACTTTTGGATGGGGTGGAGGGAGGGAGATAGATGTGGAGTACTATATTACCCAAATTTAGCTTAATTCCTCAAAATTCAGATCAGTTATACCCCTCCGCCATTTTTAAGAACATCTTTTTTGAGAAAAGCTTAAATTTGTTGAGAAGTTAAAAATCTCCAAACAGTTTCCAATTTTGGTTTTAAAGTCGGGCTCTCTCTCAAAAAAAATGGTTGCTTAAAAAGAGCCACAAAATTCTCCCCAAAAGTCAAAATGTCAGTCTAGAGCCCTGTCCGCACTGGACTTATTTTGGTAAAACTTACCGAGACGATGGGAACTTTTCCCATTTTAAGTCCAGTGTGGACAGCCTAGGACGTTTTCCTCTCAGTTACTTTTCCTGAGTCCAGCGGTTACTTCTACCGGCCAACTGCTGCCCAGGAAAACTGACCAGGTAACTTTTCCCGAGACGATAAGTCCAGTGCGGACAGTGCGTTGCGGTAAAAGCGGCTCAGGAAAGCGTACATCCAGCCCGAGCGCAAGGTCATGCTTCACAGGGAAACCACGCATGCACTTTGCATTGTTTTACCGCGGTGCGGTGCACGTGGCAAGTTTCCAAATTCCAGTGCGTTGTTTCTCTTTTGGTCGCAATCATGGTAGATTTTATTATTGATAAAGTCGGAAGTTTGATTGGTGCTAAAGACGTAGGCCTGCGTGTACACATCGGCCGGAAAAATGAAAAGGCAGGCGTGATTTGGGTCAATCGCGTCAACTGTAGAAAGGTCACGCAAAGCGCCCTCATGAGTCGTTATATTGACAGCTCGGTTACTTCTCCCACGGTCTCGGTAACATTTTCCCGTGTCGAAAGTCCAGGTGCGGACAGTGGTCACATTTGACCATTTTTCATTTTACCATCGTCTCGGTAAAACCTTCCAAAAAAGAAGTCCAGTGCGGACACGGCTTAGGACTATGCCTGCATGTGCATGTACTCTGCCAAGGCCATGGATTCCGTAGATATATCCCCCACCACCTTTTGAAGGGGGGGGGGGGATGGGTCACAGGATCATCTAAAAAAAAAAACCCAAAACAGATGAAAAAGAGGAAAATTACAAGAAAAGGGCAGGAGCCTATACAGAAATGTAAATTTCATGTAGAATTTCTAGTATGGTTAAAATGCGGGTATGTACGTGTATATGAATGGTAATTAATACACAACATGTAATAAACAGTACCTGCTAGTGTTAGAAAATGCCTGATCCCCCCCCCCCCTACTTTTGAAATGTCAATGGTGGGTGGTTTTTCTGGAATTCCATCATCATCCCCCCACTTGTAGACTGGAATCTATGCCATTGTATTTTGATCGAGTAATCCCTGCCAATAATAGTTTGTGGTTCATCATGGATTAATCTAGTTTTGCAGTACCCTACATGTAGCTGTTGGCTCTTGAAACATGAACATACATTTACATGTATATGAAATGAAAGCTTCGCTGTGCCACTGTGGTATCCATGACCACCATAATAATCTGCGACCCTCATAGACTTACTGCTCAGCAGCCCTTCCAACAATAGTCTATGGACCTGACCTATGCAACTTGCAAGGCACTCGGTAATTGTAGTTTCGGTATCATTACATACAGTGTACACCTTTGTAACTTTGTACAATGCAGTTCGACTTTTATACATGTTTTGTTGGCTTAGTGTAGCAGCTGCTCAAGCTTTCACACACTGTTTGTTTAGATTGACTGAATAAACAGGCATGTGAGTTTGAACTTTTTATCAACAGTGATTCAGGGGTTTATTATAAAAGACCCCAGGACATTAAAGGGATGAGATCCTTGCGGCATCATATATTTAAGTTTGTAATTGAACAAAACAGGGAAGTCCATTTTTTTTCAACAAATTCATTTTACGTTTGTCTATTCTTAACATGTCTGGTAGGTTACATTTCATTTTCAGTATTGGTGGCCAAAATATAATATTGAGAGCGGTTTCATTGCAACCATCTGTTAAATTCCAACTTTTCTGAAGAGACATATTTTCTGTAATAATTTAAAACAAATATTCTTGTAAAATATTGCAGTTAATCAAGTGCAATTTTCAGCAGGATTATAGGGTGATACATGTTTGAACAGGCCTGCGCTTGTTAAATCAGTGACTTTATCCTTGTCCCCTTCACTCAACCAGAACACATAATTATCACGTGGATCGTGTCCAACATATGTTTGCCAAGCATCGCCTCCACAAATTAATTGAAATCACCCATAGATTGCGTACGTTATTAATAAACTACTTGCGGTCGCAGCTACTCTGAACATATTTATTTCTGTATTAATATTTTACCATGTTTGATAAGGGACTAAAAGAGTCGCGGAGGTCTCAACAACAGCGATTGGCAATTTTTTTTCTCCTTGTCTGTTATGAAACGGTTGGCAAGAGAGATTGGAGGGGAGTGGAGAGATAGAAACAGCGGGGGTTGAGCCGGGGGATGTTCTGGGCAGTCTCTTGAGGAACATCTGCGCTCTCCGCTCGACCCCAAAATAATTTAGCGATGCTCAGATGGATGCAGACGTTTGGAGAAGGAGAGAATCAAACAGATTTGTGCCAATATATTAAGTAAATAAAGAAGGGTTCATCCATTGTGGAGTGGATTGTTGGAGCAGTAAACAGAGGTGGAAGATATATTTGGAGGTGTTGGAACAGTTAGGTGTATGTGATTGAAAGTGATCAATTTTGCTTAAGAATTAAATAATTTTTATTTAAATTTATTTAAAGAAAGGATTGAGCACAATCATACTAATGCTCTTCACCATTCTGTTTTTTAAAATTCATGCTGAATCTGAATTCTCTGCAACTTGCGCTCATGGTTTCCAGTCTTCAGTACCATTTACCTGGAAATGGGATAAGATCTCATTTTTTTGTTCCCGTAATCAATTTAGCCACCAGTCAATTAAATACGGTCAACCCATTATAGAAAAGCAGAGACTTAGACCCCGTTCCCACTAGATCCACCAATTGCCGGATCTGATCCACCTTTTGCCAAATTGCCGGATCAGATCCCCCAATTGGTGGATCAGATCCTGCAATTGTGTAAGTGGGAACGCTAACCGTTATAAGGTGGATCAGGATCTGATCCACCTTTCTTGATCCATCTAAAGACCAGGATACAGATCCCCCAATTGGTGGATCAGATCCTGCAATTGGTGGATCACGATCAAGTGGGAACGCAAAAGGTGGATCTGATCCGGCAATTTGACCTGTCAACATCCGGCTGGTGCACAAGTGGCGCGAAAAGTTTGCGGTCTGATGAACGAAGAAATACGTTTAGGCGTGTAGCTCATGTGAAAATTTCCCACGTGCACGACATGCACAATAAACAACTACTGAACTACGGGCTGTATACAAAATGTGTCACCACGCGTGCGCGATGCAAGCGTGCATGCATCCATTCAGCGTACATGTGTATTCCTTTCGTTCCGTACTGGAAAGTCGTCCGCTTCTAAACCTTTTTCATTCGTGTAATTTTACTTATTTTTCCATCCACAAATAATTCCGTGTTAGTGTATAGCCTGCAGCGTGTCATAGAACAACAACCGTAGCAAAGTTTGAAGAAAGTACGTTTTACGATCCGATTCGAGCCAGTACTTATAATATTACGATTAGGTTTGGACTGCTCTCCGCATCCATGGGCAAAATCAGACCGAGAAGCATTTGGATTTCTTCCTCCATGTTGAAACTTCGAACATCAAAACATCGCACATGTATTTGACCCGTCCCAGCATGCAACGCAGCCACACAGCGCGCGCTCAGCAAGCAAGCGCATGCGTAATACCGAACTCGGTGACCTTTTGACACTTCCGTTCGAAAAGGTGGATCAAGCATAAGTGGGAACGCGACTTGCGGTTTCGTTGCGGTTAGACAACGGTCACACCAAAATGCCGGATCTTGATCCACCTTTTCCCAATTCGAGTGGGAACGCGGTCTTATACAGTGTACATTGTACATGTATTCTTTAGCCTTGCTGACCATTTTGCACTGTATCTTAATACACCGTTGTGTCAATTGCACTCGGATGCAATCAGGATCGATCAGACACTATGCGCTTGCGAATAATGTTTTAATATAATGTTATACAAGAACTCAGCTGTGCTATAAACAAGATCTTCAGTCCTCAGTCCTGTCCCCCTACTATATCCATTTGAAACCCGCTTTCATCTGGGAGCAGTGATCCCGCAGATTTTTTTCTTTCTAAAGACCAGGCAGACCAGTTTCCCGTCACATGACAGGATGCCTTTAGAATTCGGCCCAAAAACAATTTTATTTGCATTAAACCTCCTCTATTCAGCGGAGAAGACAGACAGACAACCTGTGTGGAAAGAAGGTGGGCTGTGAGATGACTGAATAGATAAATCACTGTATCGACCATTGTGGGTTTGGTCATTATCCGCTGAATGAGAAGCCCTGGATATTTCTGTGTACAGTGTGTGATGATAGTGTGTTATTGTTTTGGATTAGGAGTTGGGGCAGGTGGGCTAGAGAATGTTCATTTCACGGGCGGAATTCCCATTTAAGATTGTGGTTATGGAAGTTAAAGGTGCACACAGGCCCATCGCTTAGGGATGGCCCAAAGTAGAGGGTTGTGTTCAAAGTAGAGGGGTTGTGTTCAAAGTAGAGGGGTTGTGTTCAAAGTAGAGGGGTTGTGTTCAAAGTAGAGGGGTTGTGTTCAAAGTAGAGGGGTTGTGTTCAAAGTAGAGGGGTTGTGTTCAAAGTAGAGGGTTGTGTTCAAAGTAAAGGGTCTGCGGTTTCTTCATAAGAAAACAAATTCTAACAAGATGGTGTCTCTGCAGAGGAAACGTAACTTGTAAAGAAAAAAAACCAGTAGAAAAATAAAATTGTAGTGAAAAGATGTTATTGTTGAAAAAATAAGCTGTTGCAAACTTTGCCATCCTATGAATCGCTGTCAACAAGACCTCTTTTGGTATTAGTAACTTCATACAGATGGCCAGGTTGTACTTTTGCAGTTTGGATTGAGATATTGAGCATTGCGATGATGTCTCTCTGGGGGTTAATGGTTTTATGGCTTTGCGCTGTGAGCCTAAATGATTCTAAAGGCAACAAACAACACTGCAGTGCAAGCTAAAGTAGCTCTTGGGTAGCACAAAAGACATTTTCTGACAGTGTGTTGACATTCTCAAGAAAGTTGTGTGAAATCTTAAATGTAAAGGTTTCTCCTTCTGGGAGATACAAGTGTGATTGCCTGTGACTTGTGTTACATGGTTATTGGTTTTTAGAAGTTGGTTTTTAGAATGGAGGAGGTAGAATATTTATAAGATCTGAATTTCTTACTTTTATTTTACTTTGCTTTTTTGCAATATTTTTTTATTTGCACGGTATATTTGCATGGATACCGAGCAAAGAAATACCTGTGAAAAAAGGTTGAAAAAGACATCTTCTGTCAGAGTGTTACTTTGTGTTTTTTTTTTCTTCTGGAAAAAAGGACGTTTGTTTTATTCAGTAAGACTTTTCAAGCTTGGCCCAACCTCAAAAATATTAACATATTATTTTGAGAAATTTACTTACATCTCAAATGCAATTTTTTGTTTGGACTGGAATATAGATATTTCTATGGCATGTTATTAATATGTAAATGTGTGCAAATTGAGCACATGGACAAAGGTATATTGTGCAGTGACAAGTAGGTGTACATATACATGTACATGATATTGCCCTTATTTACTGGTAAAGTCCACCAAAAAAAACCTAAACTTGATTTCAGGTGTCGGTTTAATCTGTTTCTGAGAAATTATGCCTGCCATGCTGCAACTGAATAAAGATGTGGCAAGAAAAAACATGTGCAACAAGCTCTACTGATGTGCATACACATGCACCGTACAACAAAATACACCATCAAATGTAATAAATAAAAACTATATATACCGTGTATGGTGCAGTTCTTAAAAAGTTTCATTTTCACAAAGCCCGTAAATGTCTTTGATACGTCTCTAGTTTGGATCTGCTGTGGGTAGCATTAAGAGAATCGTGAAGTCTTATTCAGTTCTTCTGACATGAACTTCCGAATATTTTTATCAAATGAATCACAGGAAATTGCATAGGCCATTTTGTAAATTTTTAGAGTGGGATTTCAACCTGTGATTTTCACACTGCTGCTTCCCATATTGCATTGTGCAATTGAAGCGTGATCCAGGGGATCATCCTTGTGGCAGTATGAGCTTATGACTTCACTAGCCCCTAAACAAAGATATTGACAAGATAGGGAAACCATCAATAACGTAAGGCAGGACAGATCAGGGCCCAATTTCATAGTGCTGCTTAACACACCATTTTCTGCTAACGGAACCCTGGCCCATTTCATAGAGACTGTAAGCAGTAAGCACAGTGAAGAGCCCGCTAACTTCGGAAGCAGGATTTGCTTAAATTAGTGACGTAACAATATGCACGCGCAAGCGTTAGCACGACTTGGCCATGAAATATGCTAATGCTTAAGCAAATCTTCCTGCTGTAGTTAGCACAACTTTTCTGCTTACCGTTAAGCAGCGCTATGAAATTGGGCCCAGCAACTTTATGGTATTCTACATGTAGATGTCACAGGTTTCCCATTTTTTGTCAATACCTATTTTATTTTTTTTCCAGTTTACTCAACAAAATTGAGTAATTTCGTGTAGATGCTGCATAAATGAACAATGCATTGTCAGGTTCAGATCACCAACAAACATTGGATCAAGGTTACAATTACAATTACAATGTACAATACATTACACATGTTGAGAAATTCAAGTGGTGTGGTCAAGCTGGAAGAGGCAAAAATCATATAGAGATACATGTAGGACACAAATGGTTTGCAGAGGAACACGTACATGGAATGGACCACTAGGGTTACAAAGCTAATTGCAAAAGAGAGTAGATCTGTATTATGCGTCTCCAGTGTCAAGATTACGTACTGAGTTACGTTACAAGTATGATAATTCTAATGAAGAAAGTGGAATCGAAGCCTCTTGATTGCATTTCCAGACAGTCTCCCAGTGGAGGCAATTTCTTTAATGGTTATTTGCCCCATTTGGTAATGCAGAAATGGTGCCGTGGAAATTGACATAAATGCTGATATCACAGGTTTGTCAACCAGCTGCATAACTCATTTGGGGACATTTGTAGGTCACAGTGCACCTGATCTGGTCACAAACAGGCTCCCTTGTACCTTTATTCTGATACCTCTAGGAAAATGTGTTTTACAATGTACAGTGTACTTACATGGAGCTTGTTGAAATCGCATGTCTTTCCATAACGCCCAAAAAGAGAAAAATTCAGTCTCTGGTCAGCACGCGCGTCGATTATGCGCGTCAATTTTTTCCCCTAAAATTTTCTGCGGTAGCGCCCTCTATTCCCGCAAAAAAGGCCTCTGGTCCCAGCTTGCAATTAAAAACCACATTGGTTTTTATGGTCTAAACATAAATGCAGCATACTCACATTTACAAAAAAATAAAGCAATGTCTAAAAGCTGGCTTGAACGTCTGTTTAAAAACAGGTTCTGTTGTTCTGAATGTGTAACAGGGCTTTTGGAGGCAAAGTCAAAGTCATAAAAGTTGCCTTGGCTGTATGGAAAATGTGAAGGAAAGCATTTAGGGTACCTAGGCAAACGAGGAGGGCACCTACATGTAGACAAATGAGAGGCACCAAGCAGATGTGGAGGACACCAAGGCATGGGGAGAGCATCTGGGCAAATGATGGGCGCCAAGGAATGGGGAGGGCACCAAGGCAAATGATGGAGGGCACCAAGGCACATGGAGGACACCAAGGCAAGAGGACACAAAAAAGCAAAATAGTACCCACCTTGTCTGCACAATCCAAGCTTTTAAAAAAAAAAGAAAAAAAAACCAAAAAAAAAACATGCATTGCCGCATCAATCCTGGAACTTTGGTCTGACCAGAGACCGACAAATTTTGTTTTGGCCTAATGTCAAATTGATAGGAAAACACTATTCCTCTGCCCTTAAAAGAACAGGGATATACAAATTATTTATTGGTTGAACAAGGTTAAAAGGAACTAACCTGTGTTCCCATGAGGGTTATTTCATTATTTCAGGTGGAAGCTGGCCCAGTGTTTATTAAACAGTTAAAAACGTTTACAGCAAATTTGCCTCCTGGCTTGTAATTACGTTATAGAATCGATAATCAAGTAAAATATGCAAATACGAAGCTGGCCACTGCAGCCGTTGGTTGACTGGTCAAATTTCATGCTTCAAGTTGAACCTACACATTTTCACATCTCTGTGCTCAAACCCATGCATTTTGCATTTGATCTCTGTGATGTTGTACTTTGCCATATGCTTAAATTCTGTGCACATACTGTACATGAATCCGAGGGGAAAAAGAATTTTCCCCTAAATGAGTTAAAAAAGGCGTGTGTAATAGATATAAACAAACCTATTTCTGTTCATCAGATTTCCATGCCGACTATTTAAAGAAAAGGAATATATAGCATTTGTGGTTTTCCTTTATGTAATTAAGTGAAATATGTTTGTTACAAAGAAGTGGCTTCTTCATGCTTTGTTTAGTACCAATCATGGTCAGATGTTACGGCTGTGTACTATTTCTTGATAGGCTGCTCATAGTTTGTAATATCTGTGCGGGTGGTTTGATTGGAGTGTGTAGATCTTTTAAGCCTCTTTGAGTAGCTATTATATGATCCTCCAAGAGTTGAGATGAATCTAGGAATGAATAAGATGTTTATCAGTGGCAATATCTTTTGAAGCGCTATGACACCTTGATAGAAGTGCCAATGTTCTTAATGTTAGCACATACATGTACATTCATGTATATGCAGTAAACAGTCTGGTGTCAGTTTTCAGTTTCATTTAATCTTCAGAACAGGTCACAGATGATGGATTTGGCTATTTTTTCACATGTAATTATGTAAATGATATGTAAATGATGTCATAAAAACCTTGAAATAGGAGACTTGTTATAAGAATAGATCAGTGTCTGACTTGGCCCTGCCAGTGGAGAATTACAAATAACTGAACACTAGAGGGGGCTGTTGAGACGGGACAGTAACAGCATACCTCGGCCACTGTATGTACAGTGAGCCAAAGCTGCTGGCTGATATTGTCTGGGTGGCATGCACTGGATTTTCTGAATATCGCCCTCTGTTGTTTCATTGAAATGTTAATAGAGACATGAGGCTATATTGTAATTATTTCATAAAAGTTTACATAACAAAAAAATCATACTTGGCTGTTAACTGGTGTTTCTGAAGACTATGAGATGAGACTGCTGTTTAGAGATGAGTGAAATTAGAAGTGATAGTGATCATGAAACACAGATGGTGTGATGGAGAGGATCGTGTTGTGACCATCAGTTTATGTAGAAACTCACATTGAATAAAACTCTGTTGACTTCATCTCAATCAGTCCCATTAGTCAGTTCAATATCTGAGGGTTCCATATTCAGCGTTTCTAAGATTAAGAATTTACAATGCGAAGTAAAGATCCTACTCAGTGATTTATGAATTTATGTGCCTGGTGCATAAAGACGAGATGTATTATTTTTGAACTGCATGCTTTGATTGAAAAAAAAATCTATTTTATGTAACGCAGTTTGTACTAGGATGCACAAATTTATTGAGGTTGGAAGATACATGTATGCCCTTATTATTTGTAGTGAGGGAACATGAAGCACTTGTTCCTAAATGCCTTCATTGACTGATAATGCAGAAAAATAATTCATTACTTTCATGGCAAGGTCGCTGGCTAGAAAAGATTATTAGAAAACAGCGATAAAATAAACCTGATAGTGCTGGGACCCAGGAAAGGAAATTAAAATGGGCGCGATCAGTATATCTTACAAGTTAGTCATTAAATCACAGGCTTGATGGTGCCTTGGTTGCCACAGGCATGGTACACAACGACCCACTCTCTGATATTAGTGTTAATGCCATAAGCCTAACGCCAACATTGCTTAGTCGTTGTGCCTCCTTTGTATGTAGTGCATCTAGATATTTCAGTTTTTATATTTTCTTGTGATGTCAAATGTTTGGGAGCATCTTAAAGGGATCCAAAACGGATTTCTTTTTCACTTAAATCATGAATCTTGATTCCACCCTCTGTAGTAAATTCCACCCTTCCAAGCCTGGCAACCCAGGAGTACCTAAATGTATTCAAAGTTCCGTGTCTATGATATTTTGTAAGACAAATTACCAATGCATTGTGTGTATCAAATTCTGCTTAAATTACTGGTCTCCTGTAGACCCTGCTGGTTGACCAGTCAAATTCTGACCCTCATTCTGGTACAAAGTTTCCTTTCTTCTAAAAGATAGAGAACCAAAGCCTGGAAAAAATTCAAAAAGAGTGAGTCATAGCAATGTTTTTTTTCTTTCTAACTACTGAAATTCAAGAATTTCAACGAATCTCAGGTTTGGATAATGTATCAGAGTCTCTTGGGGTTGTGAATCAGTCAGGAATGGCTTTGGTTTGGCTGCAGACATTTTGTCTCCACCACAGAGACGGATCTCTTCCTGCATGATGACACACTTGTTTAACATTTTGCCATGTTGACATTTTGAAACTTGATACTTTTTCTTGTCTTGTTTTGTACTTCATAACCCTCAGCATATTTCAGTTCTGTGTAGAGAACAAAGATTAGATTTATTTTTCTCAAATTTTTTTTTACAAACTTCGTTTTGTTTTGATAGTTAGACTAGTTGTATGTTATTTAAGTTTGTGTAGAAACATGTATGCTTTCACTAAATGTATATTTTAGTTTTTGTACCTGAATTTTTGCTCGCATCAGTTCTTTTTGCATACACTTACAAGTTACAACATACATATCTAATTGTCTCTTGAAAACATCTTTCCTTTTCTTAGTTTTGGGATGAGTTGTGTCATTCCACCTTCAAGAGCAGATCTTACAGTGTTTGTGTTGCAGCATGTGCAGTATAGTAGTGCATGCTCAAACATTGTACAAAATAATGTTAACTTTGTGTTGCAGCATGTGCAGTATAGTAGTGCATGCTCAAACATTGTACAAGATAATGTCAACTAGATCTAATAATGTGCCCACAGTGGAGAGACATTGTCAATGTCAGTTCCAGGTCAGTTTTGAACAACAGGTGAAGGGAAATGTAAATGAATCGAGTTTTCCAGATCGATGGGAAACTTTGTGCAGTGGACTTGGGAATTATTGGAAATTATTATGACCTTCTTGCCTAACTGTGTTGTACATTGCAATCGTGTTGTCACTTTGGATATCTAAATCAGGGTCCATTGGTATCATGTTTGGGAGAATAGTATACAATCGCGTCGGGGTAGTTTAAGGGCATTTCTCAAACCCTGGCTTCGGCTTGGGCTTCAGCTTTGCCTCCAGCTAATTCCCCAGCCCCATTGCCAATCTGAAACATTGAATACGTAAATAAATAAACAGGCTCTGGCCCTGGGTTAAAACAAAAGACTTTGATGTACATGTAGCAAAAACAGTGTCCCAGATCTTGCTAAATCTGGGGACATCAAATTACGCAAAGCCGAAGCCCAAGCCAGGGTTTGGAAAAGGGCCCAGGTTTGCAAGGACCCCATGAGCAAGAACATGACACACCAAAATATAAACTCATATATTACTCCTCAATAAGGAAGGTATTACTGGCACCTAAGGCTTTTCCAATTGGAACCTATTGGTACCCTCATTGTAAAAATAGCATTCCAATCTGTGCATAAAAATATATTCTGATCTGGTTAGCCTGGATGGCAATGACCTCCAACCATCAATAATGGATAATGCCATTCAGCTACCTGCAGATTGAAAAGATGAAGACAAAAAAGGAGCAGCTAATGGTAGATGCTAACAGAAAGTTGGAAACAAAGTCGTAACCATGGTAACTAAAAGCTGTTGAATGTAGAGAGTCTTGGGAGTGAGACGTCTTACTGACACCATTTACAAATTGACCCAAGGAACTGGTGAATTCAATTACTTGTCCTTGGAGCCAACAAACTTGGAGTGCAGTGAGGCATAACATGAGCACTGGACTGAAAGCTTGTTGTGGATAGCTGAAGTGTTTGTACCGCCACTTCAGACTCCATGTATATTTACAAGCTAGGCCAAAAACTGTGAACATTTCCTCTTTGTCTTGTTGGGGCAAAGACGCTCTGCAGCTTGTGCAGATCTATATTAACTCAGCCTGCAGTGAATTTCTGACTAAAAGTAGCAGCCAGGACACCGAGGACATGCAGTAGCCTTGGCCCTCCGTCGCTTTCAAAAGAAACTAATTTGGTTGGTGGCAACTTGCGCAGAAGGGCATAATTAAATTTGGCTTTTACCTTCCCTACGTGCATGACATGAAATGCATCTTACCCGCGATTCCCCCCTCCTGCCCAGGGGTGTGCATTTACGGGTAGTAAAAGAAACAGGTACCCGATTGAAAAAAATACGGGTACCCGGGTACCCGTTAAAGAAACCCAACCCAAAACTTCCAATCCCGGAAGTTGCAATAATGTCTTTCTCTGAGATTCAAAAGTCTGATTTCAGACAAAAGTCTGAAAAATCTCATGCCTGTCCAGTAAACATGATCACTTCTCCGCCATTACATGTTTCGGTACGTGCATGCGCCGGCATATCACAAAAGACCGAAGCTTTATACAGTTGTATTTATTGTGGAATGAGGCATGCTATTATGTCTGGTCGAGGCTCTTTATCCATATCCAGACTACAAAAACCACAACTGGTAAATTCCCTTCATTGTCAATTTTCGTGAGCGTCACGGTCATAAACATGAAATCTGTGCTGGTTTCCCTTGTAGTCGGGTTTTAATTTTGAAAATTCCCTACAAATAACATTCAAAACCTTTCCTTTTTCATTTTCTGGGAAGTTACTATGCGATAATGTAAAGTTGTACGGGTACTCGATTCCATAATCTGGAACCGGTTCCTGACATGAACGGTCGGGTACTCGGGTACCCGGTTCCGATGCACACCCCTACTCCTGCCTTGTCAAATCTTTCAGTCTGGTACCTAGGATATCCCTGGGTGTACAACCCACACCTGTTTGTGGTTTACACCGCGGACTTCCTATTGTTCGTCTGATTGCCTCCTTTGTTTGTACTTTATAACTTTTTTGCAACCCTTCTCATTGGTTTTACACAATTTCCCACGCCGAAGACGTTATGGCAACCGGGGACGTTATGGCAACCGGGGACATTATGGCAACCGAGGACGTTTGTCTTCTCGTGTCAATTGTTTTGATCCCTTCCTCGGTATATGCCATACGCACATCGATGTGTGTACATGTAGTTGGTCATTGAATATAAACTGTTACTTGAAAGTTAAAGGAAGTGGGTTGGGATATAGGAAGACACCTGCAACTCTTAGTTTCTGGTTCGAGAACTCACACTTTCACAAGCTCTTCAAGAACTGAACTTGGCTGTTAAAAAAATAGCTTCATCAAACAAATCACCACAAGTGAGACTGACTTGGTACGGTATGCTAATTAATTGTCAAAATGATTAAAGAAAAAAAGACGGATTTGAACCTTCGACTTCGATCACCGCTCCAAGGCTCAACCAACTCCTCTATCTAGCTTTATATTGGCCAACACCCAATGTTATCACTATCTTGGTCCAACCGCCTCTTCTTGCTGGACGGTAGTTATAATACAGTTCATCTAGGCATGAAATGAGCATCCAGATGATAAGGTGTTGGAGGCAGTCGCAAATATGGCACAGTCCTATTTAGGCACGCTCTAAAAGACATGATATGATGATAGGTAAGATAATAAACAGGCGCCAATTTCCGATGGCCTTGCTCATTCTTCTTGAACCCTCTCAGTTCAGTATATTTCCACTATACACGGTTTACCGCCAGATGACCCACATCCACACAACCCGGTTTATGCAACCGTTACACAAAATGTGAGAAAAAAATCAGAAAGTACCATTATTTTGTTGAGGCCATGCATGCACGTGTTTTGCTCATCCTTTTTTCGTTTCCATGTTCTGTGTGTAACATCCTCATCTGCTTTTTCCCCCACGCAAACAGTGAATGAACCTTCTTGAACCCACAAGTACCTCCGTGGAAATCCTAAGCGAATACTCCAAACGAATAGACAGCAAAATCCTCAATTGTATAGCTATGTCCTTCGAAATCAATCATAAAACTTATATATACAAGGCTCTGGCATGTCACAGGTCCAAGGGCAAAGTCTTGGAATAGCTGCTCGGGGCTGCCTGAGATTTATGGTTCTAAGAATTGGAAATCTTGTCAGAACTTATAGGATGGGACATGGGTTGGGGCAGACAGTCACTGCCTGTTTCAAGTCAGTGGCTATAGTCTTTGGCCATCGCTCACAGTCACACATATTATTAAGTGGCTGGGCCTCAATGAAAAATAAGTGTGGGACGGCTTTGTTGCCATGTGGACTGCAAGATTAGTTGTACCTGGCCAAAGTCACTTAAAGAGAAGTTTTGCGCTTAAGCCATGTGACTGTTAAAAGGAGAAGAGTGGTTCTTTGAACCAGGGGGTTTGATCAGTATTCTATGACCATCATCAGGAGAATAGATGGCCATGGATCCTAACTCTAAAGACTTGTTCCGAGACTATAGTCAATACTGGAGAACCGGGTTCATCGTGTCCGAATTACTTGGCTACAGCTTGAAATTGCACACGAGTCTATGGGAAGTGGCTGCAGCCGCTACCATAGGCACGTGTGTAACATCCAGCCGTAGCCAAGTAATTCGGACACGGCCATAGCTTCTGTGATATACCGCCCCTGCCTCGGCTAGGGACACGCCCACGTCATCTTTCCCATACTAAAGGTATGCATGTTGTATCATAATGGAAGAGGGTATTTCTTTAAACTTATGGCGAAACAACTGACTTGTCTTTTTAATGGAGCTGTCCTGTCGTTGATTTCTAAATAGAAGTCTGATTTGTGAAGAAAAACAAACAAACAACATTTCCACGGTAGCTTGTACCAGAATCAGAGGGTACTTTTTATCACCGGTCAATAATTGACAACCCGTTTTTATATGCCTGCGTGCAAAATAACTCTTCATAAGCCTTATTAACCCTAACCCCCTAGACCCTTTTTGCTAGGAACCATCCTCAATCCTCCGATTACCCTGCCCCCCAAAATGCATTTATCCTCAATCCTCCAAAATCCTCATGTGCTTTAAACACCGTTCATCCTCAATCCTCCAAAATCCTCTGCTTGAAACACCATTCATCCTCAATCATCCTTAATCCTCCAAAATCCTCTTTTAAAATAAATACCATTCATCCTCAATCCTCCAAAATCCTCCTTGCTTTAAACACCATTCATCCTCAATCCTCCAAAATCCTCTTTAAAAAGAAATACCATTCATCCTCAATCCTCAAAAATCCTCTAAAACTGCAAGGAGGATTTTGGAGGATTGAGGTGGGTTAGGGTTAAGAAAACGGAAAATGAAAACGAAAATTTTATAAAGCAGAAAAAAACCTTTGCAGTCATGATATAGGTTAAAGCGAGCTATTCTGACAGTGCAGTGCTTTAAATTTGTTCATTAGATCGAGCTGCCTACAGTTTTCATTGTCACTGCTGTAACAAGTTTGAAACACGGCCAAGAAGCATCTTATTCTTATGCGAAGAATTGCCACACAAAACAAATATACTTCAGCGTTTGGATATCGTCCATTTATCTTGGTCAATATTGATTGAATATACGTGAAAGCCATCTGGGGCCAACTTCATGGAGCTGCTAAGCACACAAATTTGCTTAGCATGAAATTTCTACCCTTGAAAAAATAAGATTACCAGCCAATGATGCTCATGTAATGTATATTGCCTGTGACTGGTATTCGACTGTTGTTTGCTTATAGCATGAAAATCCCATGGCCTTTTGGCCGGTAACCTGTTTTGACTAAGCAAGACATTTCCGTGCTAAGCATTTATTTGTGCTTAGCAGCTCCGTGAAATTGGCCTCTGAACTTGACTGGAATACACGCGCGCGCGGAGAAACCATTCACAAATACAATGATTGTTTGCTTTGGAGTTTGTCCTTATTCATCATGACAACCACCACTTCTCACCATGACAACCACCACTTCTCACCATGACAACCACCACTTCTCACCATGACAACCACCACTTCTCACCATGACAACCTACTCCACCTATGCCTCTGCTGGACCAATCCAATACTTGGTACATTGATGGATACGATGCACGTATCACTGTGCAGTTCGACTTATAATGGCTGTAGGCTATAATTAGGTGATTCCGCAAAGGTCGCATGCACTTATAATGGCCGAGTTTTTGCCATTTTCAGATCTTTACGAGAAAACTAAATGAGCCTATACCGTACTTTTACCAGTTTAGAGGTTTTCTTCAAAAGTATTATAAGTATATTGAACCTATTATATCACCCACGCTTTCCAAGCAACCAAAACGAATTGCCATAAACATCCATGTCAAATCCCAACTTGAGAAAAATCCCATCTTATTTATAGGTTCATATGCATTCAAATTCAAATGATTTCGGGCCCTTTAAATGTGAACGAACTACATGACGTTGTGATATGAAAGGACAATAAAGCCGTTGGGAGTAGGACATTAATCCATGCTTCCTTGCTCTCATATAGCCTATAAGCCTGTTCGTTCTATGGAACGGAGCACTTTGTCTTAAAGCTTGATGGAAACATGGACGAACCTTAGGCACAATAAAGCAAAGGACGATAAAAGTATCAAGAATGCCGGAGCCTGTCGAGTGGGGAAAAGATTTGGATTGGCTTGGATTTGCAGAATGCTAATTGAATGAAAACTTGCGGGAGAACAAGGAGGTTGTTTCAATACACTTGCAGGCATACAACGTCGTGTTTTTCTAAACTACTGTGATAGGTCAGTTTCGGGATCTGCATTGAGAAAATTGGTTTTACGAATGACGTCCCGACGATTGTCAGTGTTTGTTTGGTGTACTTCTAGAAATCTAAACAGAATCAGCTGAATGTGGAAACTAATATCCTTTAATTTCAAAATGAAAACCGAATCCCTACCTCCAAAACTAAATTTTAATAGATATTAAAAGTACTATAAGAAGATGTTAAGCTAAATTATCCAAAAGTTGGTTGTTCCGCATTTTGTAACATACTGTATAATATTCTGCACATACACACCGAGAAAAAAAGAGAAATTTTACGAATTCCACACACACACACACACAAAATGCAGCTTGAAATTGTGTTATGAGATGAAGTCTGAAATAACTTGAAATTCAATTGATACAGGCTTTATAAAGTAATTAGTTGTATATAATGCAAAGTTACATACTGTACACTGGCTGTCACTGCGTCCCACGCATAAAGCACTTG
Organism: Hippasteria phrygiana; assembly: GCA_037893225.1. Taxonomy (NCBI): domain Eukaryota; kingdom Metazoa; phylum Echinodermata; class Asteroidea; order Valvatida; family Goniasteridae; genus Hippasteria; species Hippasteria phrygiana. The sequence goes on along the minus strand of JAZGUH010000656.1, from coordinate 767,857 downwards.
GTTTGTAACTATCCAGTTGTCATTATCCAACCAGTTCATTCCATCTGTACATGTGTTTTTTGCATGTCTGACAGTAGTGTGCCAACTTTTAATTATTCACCCGTCTGTGCATGTTTTCCTGGCTCTAAGTTAATATACAGCGGAGCCGTACGTAGAAAGAGATGCGACAAAGAGTCTAAAAATGTGGGACCAAACGGGGTAAAATATGCATCAGTGTCAACCTTGTCCCCATTGCATTTGAGCTATTCGCTATCTCTAACTGCAGCAGAACATTCTGCGCTTACGGTTAGCGTATTTCACGGGTTAGGCCGTGTCCGAATTACTTGACTACGACTTGAAATTACATACGAGTCTATGGGAAGTGACTGTAGCCGCTACCAGACATGTGTGTAACATCCAGCCTCAGCTGGAAATTTTGGCTAATGCGCATGCGTATCCCGTAACTAAATATTCTGTGCTTACGGGGTTAGCGCAGAATTTGAGCTCGGTCAGCCGTTTGCACAGCATTCGGCGTTACGGATTCTATGAATTTGGGCCCTGTTTTGAATCACTTCGGATATTGATAAAATCCCAAATGTATCTGCTTCTACATACAGTTCATTTGGACTTACCAGAAATTGTGCCGTACAAGAGGCTTTCTGGTTCGCCAATGATATTTAATAAGCGCCATGTTCCCGATACGTGAACATCATTCCACATGGCATTAGCATATAGTTACCATGCGTTAACTTTTGGCGGCTACAGAGATGAGAACGGTACCAGGCCGCGGTACACTAATGAAGGTCACCTTGGAGTAAATTGAAATGAGCAAAGCGCCAGACTTTTCATTTTCATCTTGTCGCCGAGGATGGGAGAAAGCTTGCGGCACGGCGCGGTGGGATAACCGGAATTCATTTGTCAAATGCTCCTCTGTAGTAGCTTACCGTTTGTGTTGACTTGTCCTCCCTGAGAAAAAAAACCAGCTGTTAATTAGCCGTCGGCAATTGCTGGATAGCTGCAAGATATTCCAATTATTTCACAAGGTCTTCATGTTGTAGAACGGGACCGAGTATAAATGATTAGGGCGCCATTTATCACAGAAACCTGCATGGACAACTTGATTCAGTGTGGATTATGTTTACACCTATTTATTTTGGAAGCAACATCTGTTTAAGCCTTAGGCAAAAAAAATAATGTATTTTTTAAATTTCTGGGAAAATCACATTCCATGGTGTTTTTTTACCAACAATTGTGTTTGATTGAATGGGTACTTAGCCACACTGCTTCTGTCGTGTGTTAGCTCGTCTCGCTTTAACATGAACAAAATATGAATGTTAGGATAATAGTTTTTACATTTTCGCCAAGTACAGTGAGCAAGAATTAATGGCGGAATCAGAAAAAAACCTGAAAAATCGCAGGGTTCGGGTTGTATTCTAGCTGTTCTGTTTCACTAATATCAGAAGAGGGCGCTGTTCAGTAAACCCACGTGATGGTTTACTGAACAAGTACAGGCTCGTATCCATTGATATCCATTATGCTCGTATCATAGTCTGGTTCCCAGACCAAAATATTTTGACTATTTCTGATGATGAAAACAAAGGCCGTGTCCGAATTACTTGGCTACGGCTTGAAATTAAACACGAGTCTATAGGAAGTGGCTGCAGCCGCTACCATAGACATGTGTGTAACATCAAGCCGTAGCCAAGTAATTCGGACACGGCCTTAGGTCCGGTAGCCGCCAATGTCACGTGACGAAAACGGGCAGAATTCATGGGCGTGTTTTCGCGACCCGCAACCTGAAACATGTTTGTGACGTAAAAACGATAACCAGGAACATGTTTACGCAGGCGCGAGAAAACGCAGAACCAGAAACTCATTGACAAATGACTGATCTTGTAAACAAACATGGCGGAAGAGCGAGTAGTTGTGCAAGAGTTTGAGTATCTGGTGAATGACGTCGAAGAAGAGGAATGGTTGAAAAGAAAAAGACGTCGGTTAGACGATTATCATGCTTTACACACGACGGGCTGTGCCATGGTGGCTCTCGTACATAATTCACTAATTTTTGGGACGAATAAAAAAATATCGTCTGCTTACGTTTTAGTATCTTCCGCCATTTTGAACCACCTGTGAACCGGCTCCAACCTTCGGTTCTCGTTTGGTGGAAACAATGACGTCACGCAACCATGACCGAAGACGACAAAACGCCCAACCAATGACCAAAGCGGAAACATGTTTCTGGTCACAGTCGCGAAAACACGCCCCAGTGAGAGAGCTGCTCGATGGGAACAAGGTTGGCAAACGCTTATTTTGTTCAACTCTCATTGAACGATGCGTGCGCGCGTATCAAGTTAATTTTATGCAACCCACAATGCTTTGCATTTACTTTTAAAAAACGTGAAGGGCCGATTAGCCGTTACCAGTGCCCTAGATAGGGCGGTGCGGTTTATGCGCAAAACCGGAAATTATAACTGCTAAAGTCGCCCCGTGTATTTGTGAAAAAGTATACACGTAGTGCTGGTGTAATCAGTAACTATACAGAATCGCCTAGAAGTGTTAAATATTTACTCTTCTGATCTATACTATTAAATTTGTCTTTCAATGCCAGATAGTATCGAATTGTATGGCAAGAGAGTTGATGACTATTGTTCATGTGGTTATTGGATGGAAGGACTTCGGGCATGCTTGTGATGTCGCGCATATTCTCTTCGTTTGCAAAGATCTGTCTTTGGTTGAAACGGAGACAGGATCTACAAAACGGCTTTGTGACCTCAGACAGAAAGTGGCACGTGATTAATTGGTGACTTAATGTAGTTTCAGCTGGCATCACATATCGCCTGAAGTTAACCAAAGCCTACCCACAGATAAACCAGAAACCATTGATCCGCCCCCGTCCGGCACGAGGTTGCAAATCGGCGGGTAGCTGTACAGCTTATATCCGGAACCTGGAAATTAGATATGGTACCCAAATTCCGGGAACAACGTACACGCTGTGCGTGTACGTTTCACATACAATATAAATACCAATGCTTTTATTTACAGAATGATTGTATGAAGGGGTATTTTCAAGTAGATTTCAGGGAATAAAGAATGCATTGTCGTTTCCCGTTAGTCAGATTTTTTCTAATGAGATGCGTAGATTTTTTTACGGAGTTGATTTGGAAACGATGAATAATACTGCCAAACTTTATTGGGACAAAGGGTCATGTTTGTATTTGAGGTTAGAATTGCAAATCGAGGAAAAAAAGAGGAAAAAAATCGTTTTACATTCTACGAGCTAGAGAGACGTCCATTTCCGGCTGTGCTTGGCGACACTCGAAATACCAAGGGAGAGGGCGGGATATCGGATGGAGGTATTTAATTAAAAGTGACCGAAGTTAACCCAACTACCAGGTTGATTGAACACACGAGCTGTGTAACTCGAGAGCGGTGCGGCTTTGGACGAGAACAAGTCCGAAAGGAAACGCGAAAATTGTAGACTATTTCTATGCCTCAAGATGTGTCATGCGTCACAGCATAAGAACGTCTTCGTCGCCCCATGGTGTTCATCCAGCAACGAAAAGGGAAAGTTGAGACGGGTTTACAGCTACGTGAAAAGTGGAAACGGAAGGCGGCGAGTGTTGGCATGGGAGTCCTCATAATTTAGCGATGCATTTAAGAACATAACAAGTAAACAATTTCAAACAACAAAACAAATTCCAGACACCTGGTCTGTCATGGACTTGCTTCTCCAGCTTATGTGTTTTTTATTTTTAGTTTCATGCTTTTATGGTCGTTGGTCAACGTTCCGGTACAAAAATCTGGTACAAAACAAATTTACCTTGAAGTCATAATGAGGGACCTTCCCAAATGCGCCTAGCGCCTCCTTGCACGCGCCTGCATGTGATGACGTCATGACTGATAAATAATCAGTACGTGCGTCTTCTGTTCGGTTACACGTGTAAAATGTAACATTTTGAAGCCACTACACTGACCGATTATATCTCATGTGTGTTTGTCTGGAAAATTTGAGAACTTGGTTGCAATTCCTGCTCCCGTTGGTTGAGACGTGGTGACCTCTTGAAAATCAAATTCTAGTTTGTTCCGTCGAGGTTTCGTTAATAACATTATGAGGGTTTGAAGCAGAATGAAGACTACTGACGTTCCAGCTGATCAAATTGTTGAGCGGAGCAGAATGATGCGATGGGGGTTTGGGAGGGGTGCATGGGGTTGAAATCTATGGACACTTAGTAGATTGGGTTTATAATCCTGACTTTATTCCTGCAGAAGGAAATTCTCTAGGAATTCCAAAATTATTTTATCTTTCATGGTTCTTGACTGCTAGACATGTATTTAGTAAGGTACGGTATGTTTGCCACCCAAGGTTCGTATCTTGCTTGAAATCCGTGGTGAAATCCCGCTATGATTAATACAATTACTAATTAATATACACATAATTTTAAATTACAAATTATTTATTTCAACTGTGCTCCCCAATTTAAAAGAAAAAAGAATTAGTCGGGTTGTCATAGCAGTACCACAGAAAAAAATGTCAATGAACTTTGTCAGCAGGGCACGTAATAAAACAAAACCTCTTATAAATAGCTGTGTGAGGAAATCGAGGCAGTACCATCTGGAGGTTTGTTTTGCCAGATAAAATGTCTGCACAGCCGTGTTTGGTCATCATCAGGCGAGTTTATACTGCCGCCAAGCGTTTCAAGTCTCGCAACAACGATCGTACACTTGCACGCATTATACAGCGTGTATTATCGGTCAGCTTGCAGAGAGCGGGCGACAGTGATCCCTATAGCCTGATACATCGTAGGAAAAGGAAACTGCTCCTTCACGCGCGCAGTCACCAGACAAGTACTGCACGTGCCGTAAGTAGTGCAGGATCTTTCTTTCTTTTAGCACGCCAGATAGACCGTCATCTCCCTGTCGTTTTTCTCGCTGTGATGTGACGCGCATACAAAATCTTCCGGAAAATGGAACCCGAAGCCTACTTGATATGTGAAACAGTTTCTGCTGAACTCGATCTTGAATGTGGACGTCAGGTTAGATTGCCGTGCCTAATTGAATGAGAAGGTGGGAAGTTTAACGGCGAATGCGGAGTGAAGTGAAACTGTGTGGAGCTTTTTGGCGTGAGATATTACATGTATATAAGACTAGAGTGTTTTTGGTGCGTCGCAGGAGCGCATATACACGCGATGTTGGGTTGACTGGTTGGTCGTTGCATTCCAATCCAACGGGTACGTTGGTATAAAAACCAACGGAGGCGCTTGGTATAATCATCAGCTAGCTCCATCGGCGCTATATTCTCTCGTCATAATACTTGACAAGTCGGACCGGGGCCCGCTTGAACCAAATTGGTACTGATGAAAGTTGGCAGGGTTTTTATTGGCGAGATATTGCCGGGCTCAAGCGGTGCTGCAGCACGGATCACGATGGCCACTTTGCGAGACCTGCAGTTCGCCCTGCAAGAGAAGATCGAAGAGTTGCGCCAGAGGGACGATCTGATCGACGAACTGGAGCTGGAACTCGACGAGAAAGATTCCCTCATCCAGCGGCTTCACAATGAGCTGGATAAGTATCGTTCGGTCCTCAGACCAGTCACTAAACAAGTCATACAAAGGACTCGGCAAAAAAGACTTGGTATCTCCGCCGAGAGTGCCCATGAAATACAAGAAACTGCTATGGAAAATCTCAAGTGTTACAGAAAGCCACAACAGTAAGTGCTTTGGTATAATAATGTAGTGGGTCCCTTAAACACGTGTTGTACAGGCGGGTGCCCATTACGGAGGGCTGGCGCGCGGCATGCGTGCTGTCTTATGAAGATGGCACTCGTAAATCGGCGCGAGACCATTGAATAATTCCAAACACTTCGAAGTATGTACTTCAGCGTTTCGAGTGGCAAATCACATTATGTTTGCTGTAGATGTTGGATACCTGGCAACTGTAGTTGCTCATGTGTTTATGAATTCTTTGGGGGAAGGAAGAATTTGGTGCCATGGTGAGAGGCCTTGTATTTGGGGAGAAGTAATTCCCATGACAATAGATCCATAATTACCCGGTCTCAAAATATTTCCTGTTTGCACATTAAAATTGGAGTTGGAGCTCAGTAATAATTTTTTTTTTAAATTCCATTACAAAATCTGCTTCCTACATGTGTATCTGAAGAGAATGACAAATTACCTCATTTGCATATTGGCACAGTGGTGCAGGTTCGTAAAAATCAATTTTGATCTAATTAGTTGTTTTTCTCTGTTCGATCGGCATATCTTTTTGTTGTAATAAATGGTATCTTAATCATCAAGTGTTTTAGAATACCGATAAAATAATGCTTGTTTTGGTTGGTTTGTTTACAAAAACTTAACCCTACTAGTTGTGCGATTCAGTTACAAATATCCACAATTTTGATTTTCTAAACACGAATTCAATTTCCAAATGTTATCTTGCATGCAATATGCAATTATGTGTGTGTGCTAACATGTAGGCTACATGCACATCAGTTGGTGGGGTTTTTGTAATTTATGTTTTTTGTGTGAAATACTGGACTTTGGTACTAATCCTTCACCCTGCATTTTGGAAATAGTCAAATGAAGCTATTGGTTTGTTTTCACATGCATATTATGATTTTAATATTTTGGTGCTCATATACTCCATGTATTTTATGGAAAACCTCCAGTCAAGTGTTAGGATCATCACTTTTTTGTTTTGTTTTAATTTATTCATAATATTTTAGACAACAAGATATGAAGACTTCAGGCGCAAAAGCCTCTAAACGCCACTTCCCAGAAAAATGAGATAACGACATCAAGTGAAAGCGCTTTCACTTGATATCGCTATCTCATTTTTCTGGGAAGTGGCGTTTAGAGGCTTTTGCGCCTGAAGTCTTCGTATTATCTATCAAAATATCAAGATATCAAGATACACCAAAATCACTGACATACTTTGTGCATCATGGCATCAAAAAGCTACACAGTAGAGAAATAAAATACATGTTCATCCCACAAGGAATCCATTTATTGAATTGTTATCTTCAGGGGGTCCTTCCACAAAGTGCCAAATTTGACACTTTTATTGCAATCAAAAGAGCAGGTTGACTAATTAAAAGACACAGCAGGGATATTGAATAGAGTTCAGCATCCCCAACCCACTACTTTCGAAAGTGATGCAGTTACGTGTGTGGTATTGTGCTGCTGACCTTTGGTCATGAATATAGAGAACATGTTATTTAAAGTAAGTCGTTTAACTGATTGTCATTTGCATAATCTGTAAATTGACTTGATTTATTACATTCATAATTTTCAAGCGTGATCAAATTTGAAAATGTTATTGATGTGTAGGTCGCTATCAGAAATGTGCCATATGTTAAATTATTGCCATATGTGAAATTATTGCCATTGGAAAACAATCGGACACTTCTGATGGAGTTTCTTCATGTTTAATTAATTTTTGGTTGATTGGTTGATTTTTACCCAAAATGTTGTCATTTTTTACATTTGATATAAAAAAGGAATTATCAGATATACATATTACCAGAGGTTATTGGATCTGGAAAATAGCACAGTTGCTAGTCAAATCCTGCCCTTCTGAAAGTCATAAATCACAGAGTAGGTTCCATTAATAGTATAAATGTTGACATCTGTAATGCTAGTACCTTGCAACCTCATTTCCCAACCTGCTTATAAACTTTTGAGATACCACGGAATCCCCGTCTTGTATACATGTGCTCTCCTGTAGAGATGTGATGATAATGTGAAAGTCCTTGAACTGAAGTTTGATTTGAAGTGTGCACACGCGGGTATTTCCTACTTTAGAACTCAATGGGATTTGCTGGCAGTGTCGTGTAACTGTGACTGCAAAACAATCCAGCAGCTCTCGTCAGTGGTATCAGCAGTTTGAATGAAGAAAGAGCACTGCAGAAAGATTGTACATGGAAACGGAATGGGAAAGTGTCAAACTCAAAGCACAGTGGGGATAACATCAGTCTCAGTGTGAGGTGGTGTATTAATTATAGATCAGGACAGGTGTGAAAGATATGGCTCTGTTTATTATTGAATTAGACCTTTAATAGGAGACACAAGCTTTTAAAAGATGTTTTACAATACCGTTTTCCAGGTTGTATCTGTAAAGTTGGGTCACGATCCTCGGTTTTATGGTATTTTGGTTGATGACTTTTGACTATCACCCCCAAACAAACATACTGGAACTCTGCCAACATATAGGGCAGACAGCTCAGTTGGTTAAGTGCAGGCCAGAGGTTGTAGGTTCAAATCGCACCCGATACTTTATTTTGTTGCTTTTTATGTTTTATGAAAATACTAGTCAGTTTCCCTTGGGTTTTGTTTGGCAATTTTTTTTCTTAAAGCTAAAAATAATAAAATTTAGGAAAAAATTAGGCGACCCTTAACCCTAACCCTCCAGGGTATTCTTGTGTGCAGAGTGCAGCAAGGTCAAGCTGTCACTACAGATGCACTGTGCTGCGTCTGGCAGGGTTAGGGTTAATGGTACTTCCCTGCGTGCCATGGCATATTGCACAGTCAAGGCGTGCCCTTTTTAAATAGGTATATTCTAATGGTGTCTCTAAAAACGGGCTGGCAAAATTGTGTCAAGGAAGTGATCGATGATTCTGCTAATTCCCAAACATTGACCCTCCGAAGTAGCGTTAATCAAATCAGGAATTCTTTGGCAGATGGGGGTCGGCACAGTCTTGCAGCCCTAACGAGTAATTTAGTTGCCCACAGGAAAACAATTTGTTAATAAATCTGCGAAACCTTTCAGCTAATAGTAATAGGTTGAAGAACAGGAAATGGGACATTGCAGTGACTTTTTTTTATAAATGATTTGTTGGAGATCAATTTAATTGCTAATGTAGGGAAACTGCTGCTGTTGCTTTTTCCAACCTGTTTTCATGTCCATGCCCTTATTAATTATTTTAATGGTTCCGCATACAGTATGGAACCGTCATTGTTTTCCATTTTTTTTTGGGGGGGGGGGGGGGGTAATTTTATTCTGCCAAAAACCCAGATATTGCAAACTTTTTCTGGACCTTACTTTGGTCATCAAAATATGTTAGATTTCAGTCATACTTAACGCATGTATACATAGTCCCTATGTCCTGGACTTATGTCCCGAAACGTGACGTCATAATGACACGGAGTGCCAAATTACAAGCTATGAAACATAATTTTGTTAAATCATTCAACATTGGTATAAAATCAACCAGGAACTGATGGGAACCGACAGAGTTAATATAGGTCTTCATTTTTGATTTTGTGCGTGAAATCACATGGCTCTTCCTTCCGGTTGAAACCAGTTAAAACCGGTAGTGCTCCGTAATTTGAAAATTTTGAAAAGTATTTGGATTTGCTTTGAATGATGTTAGAGTCGGGCAAGAATGTGCGTTTCAAATGTGCGACCAGTGAGATAATTAAACATTCAAGCTCCCTCTAGTGGCATGTTGAAAAATGTCAAAATATTCTTTTAAGTAATATTTGTGGCAACTGAGATTCCTGCCCAACATCTTATGTAAATATGTATATATCATTAAATTTATTTGTGGTGTAGTTTATTAATGGCTAGTCCTGTTGCATCAAGAAACAAACAAATTCGGAGCACAGTTTTATGTCATAACTTGAAATATAAATGGTAATCTGGAAAGTGTCATTTTTTATGACAGAAAAATTAAGAACTAACTTTTGCCTTGTTAGTGTTATACAAAGTTGTCCAAACCAAGTCAGTGATTGATGATTGCCTTTCAACCAAATGTCATCAAAGCCAAATATTTGCCTAGTTCAAATAGAAAAACAAAACAAAAACGATACTCTATGCTGGGTAGAATTTTTACAATCATATTCATGTAATAATAAATAAAATATTTGAAATTTTTAGGTGTAAAATATTATTATTATTATTTTTTTTACAAACGATGTGGTTTCTGAAAACTGACAAGAATAATTTTTAGCTGTATTATTATGTAGAATAGTACTACATGTATATATAAATTGTGACCAAAACATAGTAGCTTTGAACCTTACCATAGTATATTATTCCACAAAGGGAAGAGTCAATTCAAGACTTCAAGTCATTCTGTACTACATAGCTTTTTGAAAAGTGGTCTGTGTAATGGGCCAAAATTGTAATAAATATTGATTGTGCTGCAACAAAACCCGAGTATACCTCCAGGAATATAACCACCAAGATGTCAGCATTGTTTGCAAAACGTTTCCATGGAGACGTAAGCCATGGAGACGCTTTATTGTTTTGCCTCTGGGCAGGTTTCTAACTCCGTGGAGTCATTGTCTAACCAACTACCGATTGAGCTGATGTATTGCAGTCAGTACTAGCATTATAGATTCAGTGGGGACTCACAATAGTTAAGGGAAAAAAAACTGAAGGGGAAACTCCTGCTAGCTTGATTGCCATTTACAGCTGAATATTGCTATGGTTTACTGTCTTGACAGAGACATTTTTAGTGTAATGAAATTACACAATTTTACATCCATATCTTAAAGACCGACATGACATATTGGCTTGGATTTGCTTTTGTAACCAGTGTGCACAATTTAGTACAATCTACATGTACTAAAATGTTCTTTTGCTGTAAATATAAGCTGTTGCAACCACCCTGGGGATATTAGGGTATTTTCCTTGATGAAATAAAGCAGTTTTGAGTAAATTATAGAATATAGATAATTATGATAAACATTTTAATAATGGAATCAAGAGATTACCTGCATTGCACTGATATCTAAAGATGTCCATCTGCACAGAAGCATGTTTGTATGCTTGTTGTAATATACATGGATAGGTCTATGCAACCTTTGGAAGGTATCGGTAGTTGATAGGAAAATTGTGTCTGGCTTTGTGTTAATTATTTGACTGGTATAATGTTTCAAATGTTTACTTCTCAAATGTAATGTCAGAAATGGATGAATGTGACCAGTTATTATTGTACACACACGCATTTTGATGAAATGTTGTATGCAAACTCACATTTTGCAGTTACTGGCCAGTTTAAACATTGTGAGAAAAACACCACATGGACTTTTTTTTATAATGTACAGCGTTTGTTTATGTAAGGCCACACGTAATTTCTATAACAAGCAGGGCCAATAGATATTGACACAGCATCAATTATGAGCGACAGGATTGGTGTTGCAAAATTGGAAGAGTGGAAGAAAAAAAATCCTGATACTTGTTGGTATTGGAGCAATAAAATTCAAAGAAAATTCAGAGCGTCATGTTTACTACAGTTAAACATAATATGAGCCAAAAACTTTGTTAGAGCAGTTAAACTATAGTTGTGTATTGTAAGTACCAGCTCATAGTCCTTCCTGAAATCAAGGCCCAATTGTATGGCTCTGCTTTGCTTACTTTTAAGCAAAGATACACCAACTATGGAGCTTTTTAATATAATTTTTTTAAATTTTGATAATTGTTTCAATTCATAATTCAGTTGAAAGTTTAAAAAATTCAGGAATTTAGCAAATCAGTGACTGTGCTTTGTAAATATATTTTCCCACATAGATTCCTTTTCACCACAAGCACAGTATCTTGTTATCCATAATTTGGTATTTTTCTCAATATTTGATACTTTCTGTTTTATGCATACAGTTGATGTCATCTGTTTTTGAGGGCTATAAATCATTGTTTGACCACCACTACTGAAAACACATCAAGGACTTAAACTGCTATAGATTTGTGTGATGCCGCTGTCACTTGAGTTTTATTTACTGCTGAAAACGAAGCTCAGGACTGTATCCGAGGCTTTAAACTGTATCGGAGACTTTAAAGCTGGGGCGATGTGACATTTATGAACCTGCGATCGTGGGAACCTCATACTGTGCAGTAATGGTGCGAAGCAGCAATCTTAGACATAATGGATGTCACGTTGTTTCCCCTCTACATGACGGAATTACTTCGGCTGACAATTAAAGCTCTAACATTTAATGCTCAGGAACTGACCAGCAAAATCCATCAGAAGTTTTAATTTGTCACCATTTCACGCGCACTACGACTCGGGTTTTAGGACGATGCATATATGCCTCCGCGTACCTGCCGAGTGAAATTTGAAATGCCAATTTTGAGTGATGAAAATTTGCTCAGCTGTTTAATGTTTAACAACTTATTCATAAGTACTCACGATGAATGAAGATACGTGGCATTTAGTGCTTTGCAATATGCTTTTAGACAATGGAATGTTTGTTCTTTCTTTGGTGACATCAAGGTATACAATCAGACAGAACAGTGCATAGGCTGTGACCAAGAAAAATGCAAATAACTTAGTATTATTAATACATACATTAAAGGTAGTATACACGATTTGCTTTTGCTGTAATTTTCAGAAATAAATGGATTTGGGGGTTAGTATTTTATAGCGTGCTAGCAGATACTGTAACACTGACCTGTTCAAAGGTTTGTGTGCATAGATTCTTGGAAAACAGAGAAAAGAAATTCTGTTCTAGTTGTCTGGTTCCCTGACTATACTTTAGACAACACGGAGCAATTTATATAGTCAGCAAATTATCAGTTCGGGGAACTAGACTATTTCGGACGATTGTCGGCTGACAATTTATTTGTTGATGTTTGCAAATGATGTATACTACCTTTAACCAAAACCCACAAATATATAAATGCATGGCTTCACAATAGAAGTCTTATAAGAATGTAACTCCTTTTTAAGAATCTAACAATAACTCTTTTTTTGACACCTCCGGTATCCCCCCCACCTAGTTCCATCAGAACATGTCGCATATGTTTTGTCTTGTATGCAGGTTCAGAGATATATAAACATGTATGTCCATTTTGCCCAATTCCAATCATTTGAAAGACACTTGGACAATATGAGGAAACTTTGCTAAAATTGTTATGTGAATGTCACATTGTTATGTGAATGTAAATGTTAAATTAGTCCAATCTTGTATTGTAACACAATGTGAATTTGTGTCCATCTGCATTAGGTATCATCACTGTCCAACATAATACAAAGGAGTTCAGATAGCATGCAAATTATATTTTAATCCTGTATTTTGCTGCTCGGTGAGCAGATTCAGCGGAAGGAATGATTTGTATATGAATGGAGTAATCTTGTTGGTCCCCTGTGTGGTCCGATTAATCGGAAGCATTTTGCACCCGACGTCTTCATTAGAATCCCCCACCACAGCTGCGTCGGCTCTTCCAGCTGCTTCCGCGGAGACCACCGTACTCGTGTCAAGCCAGGAAATCAAGTGACGAGCTCTGAGTCTCCGATATTGTCTTCCCCTCTTTCTCTCTGAGCCGCGCTGGAACCCACAGGAAACCATCAGTGTGAACTGTAGCAACGCAAAAAGATGGGATCGATAGCTCTTGCCACTGGATGTTATAAGCCTGCCGTATCATTGCAAGTAATCAAGAACTTGGCTTGAGAAGAAGGGAGAAAAAAAGGCAGTTTGACAAAACAGATAAGATGAACGATGCAGTTTAGCAAAAAAGAAAAAAAAAGACAAAACGAGAAGACCAATATCTGTCATTTTTCTAGAACTGAATCCCAGACATAATAGCTATGACAGTATCATTTATTGGAACATTTAAAAGGTAATTTCAATTTGTGTGAACATGGAGGAAGGAACATGTGATGGTGTTGACTGTTTTTTCAGTCTGCATTGCAATGATAGAAACAGCGATCAGTGCATAGTTGGTAAACATACCCGACTAAAGAACATTTCGGAGTTTTAATTCTTCACTAAACCTGAAGAACCAAATATGAATGATACATGTCTCATCTTCAAAGATCCTGGGACTGTGTAGACTGTTAAAAATTTGACAAACAAACGAGTTAAAGCTACCGGTAATCATTTCGATAATTTTATTACTGCAGAAAATTCAGTGATAAGTTTGGTTAATCATCTACACCTATCCTCTTCTACAAAATACATGTACATGTGTGGCATGTACATGCACTTTTTACATAAAGCATTGAACATTCTTTGAAACCCCCTCTCCCCCCCCCCCCCCCCCAAAAAAAAAGATACAGGCGGGGACACGAAACAGGTTTTTGTTATTACTTGGCTTTCTAGGACACTTTATCTTGAAAGGAGGGGAAAATCTTGAACAAACGGTAAAGTAAAGCAGAAGAACACACTGGAATTAAACACCCACATATACCATGTGCAACCCTATCTGGCTTCAGAGATGCTCATCTCCAGTTGCTCCCTTGTGCAATTTAACACGGATTCCTCGACCTCGTTGAGAGGGACGTGGTCCTGTGGATTGTCTGTTGCTGTGGGGAGCATGTCTGAGTTGACAGTATCGCTGGGCCATCGTTCCATAAATCAAACACGAAGTGCATTATCCCTCTGTACTAGCTGGATAGGATTAACAGTCACCTAGACTGGCTGCTGGATGTGTTACTACTGGGGCTGCATTTATGCATCAGTTTCGCGATACCACACACTCACTGTCACACACCAATTAATCTAAAGGCCTTTTCACACTACGACAAATCTCGGTGTTGGACCCGGGTCCGATCCATGTTAACTAGACTGACCTTTTCACACTGCAACATTTCAACACGGCACTGACCCGTGTAGAGCGCTCAACGCGGGTTGAAACTCAACCCTGCTCGGGGGGTGGGTTGAGAGCTCTCGACCCGTGTAGAGAAGTTCGACCCGTGTTGAAAGTCGTAGTGTGAACGCCTCGGGGTTGAGTTCGACCCGTGTAACCACGGATCGGAGTGCGAGTGCGTGCACAACACCACACGAACAAATAACCTCTGACCTGCGGCATTGCGCATGCACGTGCACCATACAGTAACACGCGTTCATTTCAATAAGCCAGTTCGGTATTCCAACTGCGCATCAAGATTTGACAATTTTTCTCTCGTACCAAACGTGGCAGATAAATACACATAGGTCTATGGGAGAGGTGGTAACCAAATATGCATTCTGTGCAATTTTTCGTTCAATCGAAAAGACGATGAACATTTTTGTTTGAACAAAAGTTTGGACACACAAGACCCCTGAAAACACTTTGCTGTCCAAACGTTTTTGGAAAAATGTTACTTCAGAACAGGACGATCTCTTTCAATTTGCTGGTGCCCGCTATATATGCTTTTGCACGCATACGATGAAATGTTTAGCCCGAAAGAAAAGCTGTCAAGATGCGATGCACAAGCGCGCAATTGGAATACCGAGCTGGCTTATTGTGCATGCTACTTTCACAAGATTATTTTTACTCCGATATGTCCCGAGAAAATGAGCCCCAAATCAGACAAAAAACCTACACGGAGTGAGGAGGAGGTGAATGTTATGTTGGCTATTTGGGCTGACGGCTCCATCCAAAGCCAGCTCGATGGAACAACCAGAATGCAGTATGGGGATTTTCCGATTCGACCCGTGTTGAACGGCCGGCCGTGTGTGTAGTGTGAAACGATCGCACAATACACGGGTCGAAACATTACACGTGTAGCAAAAATGCTGGCGCTGCGTTGAGTAATGTGAAAAGGCAGCGTAATTGACCCGTGTTGAAATTTTAAGAAGTCTACACGGGTTGGACCCGTGTAGATTTCAACACGGGTCGAACGTACATAGTGTGAAAAGGCCTTATATGATATGATTTTTGTTTAAAGAGAAGGGAGTTTTCCAATAGTAAACTATTGGTCAGTTTTTGAAAATGGAAGAATTTGGGGGATTAGGCCTTGCAATTCGTGTGACAGTCATTGAAAGTGTGATGTGAGTTGTTGAAGTAGGCTGTTCCATAGTATAATTCCAGAATGGACTGTAGTATTGCAGTTTGCCGGAGCAATGTACTGTATTGCTGTATGTTGATTAAATTTGTATGTCTGTTTTACACATCTGATGGTCTGTTATGTTGATACTTACGCATACTATAGACTATGTGCCCTCTGATGTCACATGTTCACATCTTGAAATGTAGCCGGCGGTATGCGTACACATCGTGTTTGCTTAAAATTTGGTTGAGGAGTGATGTCGCAGGTCAGATCGCCTTTGAATCATGTGACCTTTGATGCACATCTTAACCAAATTTATTCAAAACATGGGTGCGCATACCGCCCAGCATATTTGAATATAGGGTGGTTAATTAGATGTAAATAATATAGATCATAGGTATATAGATCAGTGGCATTGTGGGAGGCAACAGGCTTGGGCCCCCCACCCCTCATTCCATCCACTGGAGGTTGCAAATGCGCAGGTTATATATATTAAGCCTATTGTATTTTCTCGCTGAAGTTCCCCAAGACAAACTGCTGCACTCATCCCGAGTTCCCCCACCTCTTTAATACAAATTCAACCGTAGTTCACGCTTTCCCTATATTCTCTAATAGTGTTGTTTCTTTGAGGGATCATCTCCTGAGATCCCTCATGTCGTATACATGTAGATTGTAAGGACTGGAAGTGTGTGGTCCGTGATCTCATGAATAGAATAGATGTACTGGATGCTACGTCCCTGCATACATTTAACACATGCTTCAGAATTTCGCCAGACATGTACCACACATGTAAATACATGTAGATGGATTTATTCATTCATTGTAAATGCATGGAACCTTGCAAAAAATATATGCAAGCTTTTTTATTCAGATAAAGATGGACTGGGAATTCTATAATGTGAACCAGACGGTACACTTTCTATCAAAATATCGCCAAGGTAAAGTAGAAAAGATTTATCCTAATGTTAAAAAAACGATGAATTTCACATTAGCACCTATCTACGCACTTGTGTGTTGAAAGCGAGGATCTCGGTGCTAAACAAACTGCTATTCAACAAATAAATTCATTCAAATGTAGCAAGTTGTCTACTTAGTACTAAGAGCCTCGCTTTTAAACCCAGAAATGCCAGATCGATGCTGGCATGTTTTCATCAATTCGGGATTCGTTGTAAAATATTCAACCTCAAAATGGTCTGACAAGAAACTCTGGTATTTGTAAATAGCTCAGACCTTTTGACAATGATCACGGCATATGTCAGTGGAGTAATCTGAGAAATGTAATGAAAAAAATTGAAATGGGCATATAAACCAATATTTGTAGGATCAGAAGTGGCATGACTATTGAAGCAAACATTTTCTTTGGCATGCTGCTTGGGAACAATAAGCTAAACGACCTTTGTAAATTGATGTATGGAGACAAACAATGAGTGCACAAACTTAGAAGAAAAAAAGCAGGTCCAGCAGTGTATAGGAAAGGTGTTTTTTTCAGGTTTGGTAATTTTCAAGTTTTGCTCTGGAAATTGACCAACAATCCTGTCTCTTAAGAATCTAAGCACTCTTTGTATTGCTCTTGAGAGTACAAAGTCTTTGACAATGCATGCATCCTCCAATTAACAGAGGGGCTTGACCTACATTGAATGTGATGTCAAAGATATGAATCCAATTCCCAGCTATCAATCTGTATGTAAATTGTGGATTTGTCTGAAAGGGGCTTCTTGTTTTAATGTGATGAGCATATACAAATGTGTATTGCTGTGGGTATAAGTGATACCGCCTCTAAGCATGCTCGTTGTGATATCGTAAGCATGGTTTTATAAGCGTCCTGATTCAGCTGCACCCTCCAGCATCCAAATCTTCCATCGGTGATAGAGGGGGCATGAACCAGATTGGAGCAAAACTACATACTTTGATTGTGCATGGGTGGAGTCAGTGAATGTGTACTTTAATAACGCTAACATCACCTAAAACTACAAAATACTGCGAGTAGTAAAATGTAGTATGCAGTACTCTCACCTATTTGTGTGCAATGCCTGTAGTAATTTTTAACATTTGGTACTTCACCCCAAATAGTGTACGTAGTAATGTGTAATACTACTGTTTGTTGCTGGGGTTGGAGGCAAAATGTCTGTTTTCATCTAAGGTGGAAACAAAGCATAAACTACTGGTTTTCAGAGATGATACAATTTTATTTCTTAGCCATCCAATTCATTGACACAAATATAATTTACCCAGTAACTTAACTATATTACATAGAAGTAATACTCTGTAGTTTCAAGTATCTTGACTGCTGTCATGATACACTCAATCATCAAAGACAGAGAGACTCAGTGCTACAGAATACTAAGTAGTATTTCATAGTACACAGGTCTTCACCCCAAATGAATGCCTACATGTAGGATGTTAGGGTTAATCAACCAGTCATTGCCATAAGCTATGTGCCGACATCAAGTTCCCATGGTGCGAAGGCTTCCTATATTTTCCTGCCTCACACGGAACCTGTGGGTGCCTCAAAATACCATGCATACACACACTGGATCAATATATAATTATTTTTTTTATTACTAGACTTGTACAAGTCTAGTAATTCCCCTTCCCTCTTTACCAAGGATAGCATAAATTTGTGTACAGTGGATAAGCCTAAAGTTTTTTTTAATTTAATTTTGCTGCGAGTTCTGCTAATTCCACTAGGATTTTTTTTTCAGGAATTTTTTCGTAGATGTACAAATATATTTTAGTTCAACATTTTCAAACAAAAAGGCATAACACATACAGGTTGTCAAATTTGACCCTTTTCTTAATGCATACAAAAACAGATTGGTAAAAGGTTAAACTGAAACCTTGTTTACATTATTAGAAAAAATTGCAAACTGCAAGTGATTAGTCCATTTAAACAAAACAATCTTTAGTTATTAACCATTGTTTGAAAAATATTTTAATAATTATTCTGTTTCCCCCCCCCCCCCCCAACTGAGAGCACTTCAAATGGAATATGTGATGAGGATTCATTTTGGAATCAGGCATTTTTAGATTAACGGTTTCAATAAATTTATTCTTTTTAAAAGTTAGCAATAAAAGGGATCCAGCGATCCACCCATGTAGCCTGCAGGCAACTTGGTCAACCAGACTTGCAAAATACACATAGAAATTGGTCTTAAACAACGGCATCTCCAACATAACAGATTATTCAGTACTTTGAAGAAAGATTCTAAAACATTAAACTTGTAAAGTAAGACTTGTTGGTTTACTCTGGGTTTTTTCTTCTTAAAATGGTGTTGTGTTTCTTCTAAATTAATGACCATGGTGAGAGCCAGCTTCAGTAAGCATCATCCACAGTAACCAAAATTGACTGTCAGGAAACTTTAGTTTTAGTTGATGGTTTCACAGCTACCTTTCTTTAATTTGGTACATTGAGCGTTGTACTAGGATGTCAACATTGATCCTCAATGATGAATTTTCCCTATTCTCTTATCTCCTCTTGCAGTGCGAGGGACTGCATCAAGGCGGCCATCTTAGACAATGATTTCATGAAGAATCTTGAGCTGTCTCAGATCCAGGAGATTGTAGACTGTATGTACCCCGTGGAATACAGCAAAGACAGCTGTATCATCAAGGAGGGAGATGTGGGCTCACTTGTTTACGTCTTGGAGGGTGAGCTTTGGTCAATCTTGTCCCAGTTTCTTGTGTAAAGAGCAAAGACCAGCAATAATCAGTCTTATGCACACAGTGTACTTTAGGGAAATGTGGAACAAATGTTAGCCTCAAATTTTGGAAAATACGTTGTTTTATTGTAATTGGATATTGTATCGCAGAGTTATGAATTTTCATAAGGGAGAGATAAAAACAAATTAAAAAAACACATAGAAACACATTGCAAAATCTTTTTTTTTAAACACTGGGTCACAAAAACCAGTCACCAAAACAACAGTGAACAAAATATTCAATAAAATCATATGACACAAAAACAACAAACAGCACAGACACAAGAAATTCCCCTGCAGGTTTACCCCCCCCCCCCCCAAACAAAAGAAGGAAACTGAGTCACTATCGACTCTATCGAGCTGTTTTACTTGGTGCTAATTGACAAATTAACTAAACAAAATACAACCAGCAAGCATACAAATACATGTACATCAAACCAAGAAAATACATGTCTAAAACACCAAGAAGGGGGAATATGCATATTCCAGTGGAATTGTGTGTCTGCGTGGGCCTTATTTACTGATTTATCATCTGTTTATTTACTTTCTAGCCTTTTCCTATACCTCCTCTCCCGTTCCCATCTTAAAAACTTCCAATTTCTAACCAGCAACCTTTAGTCTGTTACGCCCTTCTATTTGAATTCTAAATAAATAAATAAATAAAAAAAAATAAAAAAATGACGCATTGAAGGAGGATGTGCGAAAATTTGACCACGACTTCTTCTTTTCCCCCCAGTCTGTGAGACATTTAATTTTTGAGTTTCTTGGTCCTCCAGGCACTCCTTAGAAATCAATTCTACTGTGTCCACTTCCTTATTGAATTTGCAACAATTTTTGCTCGCATCTCAAATGTCAGAAACCCAGAAGAGTCGGATTGATTTTCCCTGTGAGCACGGCCAATTGTTATCTGTTTGAGCATGCTGAGCGAGGTTACAGGCCACTGCAAAAAATGGAAAATTGGTTCGTAGTGCTTGCAAGAACTCCGGGGAGATGAACTTATTTTGTGTGGGTGGCGAAGATAAACTACATCCTTAAAATGCTGTGACTTGTTGAATCAGGGTCAATCATCAAACTATCTGGTCAGACTTCAAATGTTGTTATGATATTACTGGAATGTAGATAGAGAGGCTGCGGGCCAAAAGTGACCAGTTTAGTATACTTCCAAGTGGAGATTACATGAGTTTGTGAAATGATTATGGCCACCTGTCTATTGTGGCCTCCCCCTCCCAATCTTTTTGGCTTAATCCTTCCCCATTACTGCACCTGCCATTGACAGTCTCTATGTCTGTGTATTATGGTCACCTGTATATTGTGGCCATGTCCTGGTGCATTATGGTCATTCATTATGATTACTTGTGCATTGTGACCAGCTGTACATGATCCCTGTCTGTGTTGTGGCCACCTGTCAATTTTGGGAACATATACATGTAACCCTCCGTCCAGCATGACCACTTGTCCATAGTGGCCAGGTTGTCATAGTGACGAAAATTAATCAGGTGGCCATGTTTCAATGTGTTTTGATCATGTATGGGCCGGCAATCATACATTGTATGATTGCAGAATCTACCCTGTGTACTTGTGGCGTCCGCGTCCAGATGGCCATATAGCACCATAAATTTATCATGCCCCACAGCAGAGAATGAATTTACTATGTAATTGGTAACTGAACATAAATTACAATATGGCATACACTGTAGTACAATCTCATACATGTATGTATGTAACTCTAGACAAACAGAACTGAGGACTGTCTGTCATGTTATGGCAGTCTGCCAGCTGAGTGAGGTCATTTATCCAAAATTGTGTGCCATTGAGTTTTGAAGTTGCTGGGCGAGCCTGAATTCAGCATGTAGCATGTACATGGGTTTCTTTTTAATAACCCCCACACACGGAGCTTGTTTGTTAATTACCCCAGTTTTTAGCGGCCAAACTTCTGCATGCACTCACCACTGATCTTCATGTATACAAATCTGGATAGATCATTGACTGCTCAAGTTGATGACACTGTCTGCCATCTTTCTACTCCATGCACTGCGCGAAGGTATGTAAATAGGTGCTAGAAGGCAGCAATGGTTTACGGATGTTCCAGGAGTGATAATATGGCGGCTGCTGGTATCGGCGGTTCGTACAGCGCGCAATGGCCAGTGAGCTCTTCACTCATTCCCATCCCAACACATGATTAAAAGAACAAATCCACACGGCCACTTCACCGTCAGTCATAACAAACGTCACTTCCCATTCAGTGATTTCCCATGTAGTACACTACGGCACATGTAGAATGAGGGAAAGATGTTATTAAATGCGGCTGATTAATTTCTTTTGCGAGCTGTTCATTGGCAGTTTTTATTTGCCGACATAGATTGCCTCCAACAGTCGCTCCCAGTCGGTAACCCTCAAAGAGTCGTTCCCTGGATATCTAAGCCTTTCATTTATGCAGAGATGATGTTTGAAGTGTTATGTTCATTTGCCAACCGGCCTTCGGGCCGACCATTTATGGGTTATTAATCTCTCGGTTTGTAAATGAGAACACTGCACTTTCATTTGTTTTAAACGGAAGGGTTAAAAATAGCCATGAAATGTTCAGTCATGTATTCACGAGGAACATTTTAAATGAGGAATTTTGTTTCTTGTTTTTTGCAGATTGAATTTTTTTTTTTATTTAAAGCAAATTCACAGAAATTTTTATTCAAAGTTTTATCCTAGTTAGTCACAAAAGTGCTACATAACGTTTCCATTTACATTGCCTGGCTAACACGGCTACCTACCACTTAATACAGAAAATTTTGTAAGGAAAGATGTTGGGAACATGTTGAAAATATTTGAAAGCAAGATCTTGCCAAAAGTTGGTTCCCTTCCAAAAAAATAATTCTAGTTCATAGTGGATCGTGGATTTGTTTGCATTCCTTGCCACTTTTTGAAAATTTGTGGATTTGCCACTGATGTAAACAAGTGTTTGGTTGTCTTCTTTAGACCTGTAGAAGACATCACTTCACACAACTATTGGCTGGGTTTTTGCTGGCTGGGTTGTTATTGCATTTCTTTTGATAGAAAACAAAACATGTTCAATTCAAAGCCCTCTCTACTTGTTTCAAGAACTTCTCAAGGAAAGAATCTTGACCAGAACAGACTCCTTGTGATTCAGTCATAGTCATTACTCAACTCATCTCAAGGAATGCTTGCAACCAGATTCCCCAAACCCATCGGAGACGCCTTCTCAATCAACGCTTCCCAGAAACTCCTTCCTGAAATCCTATCCATTGCATCCAGAGTCACATTCTTCTTGCTTTTTGAATGACCTATGCACATGTACACATTGCTTGTGTAAATCTTTTTCAGTGTTCAGTGCTTTGCTCCTTTGGAAAGGCACTTGCCCTACATTCACAGGTGCACTTATACTGTGAACATGTCTGTTTAATTCTGCAACTGGGGTATAAGCCAGTTGTAAGATTTCCTCTTGATTAGGCCTTGATATTGGTTTTGCATCAACAAGTCTCAAAAAATCGGTGAGGGGAATTTCAGTAATCATTATTCTGTACTACTTCCATAAATGAATATATTATAGTACATCGAGGATCTTTATTTGATAACATTTAGAAAAGTGCTGAGAATCAAATGGTGAAACCAAGGTGGACTTGAGACTTTTTGTCCAACAAGATTTATCCATTGTACCGTAATTTTTGGAATATAGGCCGCGCGGAGTATAAGCCGCAGCATGCTAAAATCAAGATTTAAAGTTGGCGTGTTAGCCGCACCGGCGTATAAGCCGCACCGCGGCGCTGACGACATCCAACCACAAAAGTCATCGTGCTGCATGCTGAAGCGCTAGTATGTAAATGGTTCCACTGCAATCCTAAAGTGTAAGCAGCGTGCGAACGAGTGATCTCCATTATTATCAGTGTTCCGTGCACAACTACCATCTCAGCGGAAAGAAAAGGCGAGTTGGGGGGTCAATATCGACGCCATCTTACCTGACTTCAATTTAAGTGTCTGGTTCCCGCTATGATATTCTTATTGAAAACGCAATTATTGAGAGTCGGCAAACAGACAAAGCAATCCCACTGGTATACGAGTATCAAATGAACGAGGAGCACGGTGCGTAATACTAGCGACGTACTGCCCATGGAAGTGCGGTTGCTATGCGGACAGCGCCCTCATTCGACGCGCACGGAGCTCATTACAAATAAACTTTCATAAGTCCTCGAAATTACAATTTTTGCGAGCTGGATGAGTGTCCTAGCTGGGTGGGCCGCACGGCAGTTCTTCTTGTTCTTTTTTTTTTGGCAGGGGGGGGGGGGGGGAATAAAAAGAAAATGACAACTTTAACCACTAATCTGAGCTCAACAGTCACCAATTGACCAGTGAAATAATAAACAACATGGATTACACAATGATAAAATGGACAAAAAACGAACAGACGCACCACACGATTTTTGAGGTGTGAACAGTCCCTCTGGACTGGTTTCCCTTATTTCCAACACGTGAGTAAAGCGAACGTAAACGGCAACCAACGAAAACATGACTGCCTGGCCCGGAGCGCCGCCTGCACCGGAGCGCCGCCTGCACGCGTGGCCCGGGCTGAGGCGCGGCTACTGTGACTGATTTTATTCGTCAAATGTTGCAGTCAGTATAAGCCGCCCGGAGTATAAGCCACAGGGACATTTTTCAGCGTGAGAATCAACGTATAAGCCGTGGCCTATATTCTGAAAATTACGGTGCTTGCATTTATTGAAACACATTTTGTCTCCCTTGGCAGAAGAAGTTGAGAGAACATCCCTGGAAAAAATCGTTCCTTAAAGTTGAACATCGGACTGATCTTCCCTCAATTGTTTAATTTTCTGGGGATTTTGTATACAGTGGTCAAACAGTAATCAGGTAACATGAGAACCCTGTTCAAATTTGAATTACCTGATGATTCGGGAGTAAGCGTACTGTAACAGCATTCAGGCCATATTTTTTTCACCTCGTCTTTAACTTCCCAGACTGTCGCTGGAGGAAAGTCAATCTTGTGAAGAAATCTTGCTTTCTATTCGGGGAGATATACTGCATTGATAAAAGGCATTCTTTGGATAAAAAAAATAAGCCATTTGCATTGCTAATTGCAGTTGCGGGGCACGTGCAAAACAAATCCCAAAGAGATTGAGGATTCTCTCTTGGGAAGTTTTCTGGATATTTTCTGGACGTCAAGTTAATTAATG
Organism: Hippasteria phrygiana; assembly: GCA_037893225.1. Lineage (NCBI taxonomy): Eukaryota > Metazoa > Echinodermata > Asteroidea > Valvatida > Goniasteridae > Hippasteria > Hippasteria phrygiana. Next base: position 743,294 of record JAZGUH010000656.1, on the reverse strand, counting down.
TATATACTGTCTGGATCACATTTCTTTGAGCTTGAAAAGCACAAAATTCTGCTGAGCTGGGAAATGTTTTGCTTAACAAAAACAGAGTGCCAGCCAAAATGTCATGCAATGTCTGCTGTTTTTGGCTGGCTCACAAGTAGTTTGCTCACCATTAAAAACAGCACACAATGAATATTAAGCATCAGTTATAGAATGGTACCCACAAAAGCCAGAAAGCTTTCCATAATAATAAGACTTCACAATCAAAATGAAAATTTTTTAAAATAATGAATATTGGTGCATCATGAGGTGGACTTAAGTCAGGATTGTCCTGTATTGCACTTAAACCCTTGAAGTTCTTTCCTTCCTGGACTGTTTGACTCATCCATCCAGTGTTGTAACCAAGTCATTTTTTTTCTCAAGTCAAGTCAGGTCACAAGTTAAATGTTCACAAGTCAAGTCAAGTACCAAGTCATTTTTTTCCAAAGTAAAGTCAAGTCAAGTCAAGTCAAGTCAAGTCAAGTCTCGAATCAAAAAAATTGCGACTCGAGTCCGACTCGAGTCCGAGTCAACAAGTCAAGTCAGCAAGACTGCATCCATCAAATCAAAAGATGAGACAAGAAAGGGAGAAGTATTACAAGAATCATCTGGCCGCATGTAGAGGACGCTTGAAGATTTCGAGAGTGGAGGATGTTTGAAAACAAGGGGAATATGTAATCTGGCTTTGGAATCTGCACTCTGTGCTATAGAGCAGCTGAAAGACATTTACGCCCGACTGCTCTAAAAGCAATGAGCAAAATTTGAAGAAAAAGAAAAACTCCCACTGCCCTGAGATTTACCAAAGTGAGTTGCTTAAATCCACTTATATTCAATCCAACTAGGTTCTGACAGCAAACACACGTTATATCGTTCTGTGGAAACACTAAGATCCCTGGAATGCTAAAATGTCTTTGGCTCAGCATCTGGAGTGTTGAGCTTCGTCTGTCCAGCGCCGCAGCAATTGATCTCTGGACATTGTTTTGCCACATCACTCTTAATTGTCATGTACTCCACTTACTATTGCAATCCACAATTGGACTGGCACGATGCTGGTCAGATTTCTTCATGGGTTGGTAAAGGATGGTTCAGATTTTTGTCTTGTTAAATGTGTATGCATAGGTATCACAGCCCTCAGTATTATAATTTTTAGTGTAGTCAGAGCTGTAAAACACTGATGTCTGTAGAAAACTAGCTGTACTGAAAGAGAAAAAACAAACTTTTTTTTAATGCAAATTATTAAGATTTCTCTTGAAGCAGGAAAGATCCTAAGATGATGGAAACAAGAATTCCAATGAGATACAGAACGAGGGAAAAAACAATTGGCATAGCTTTTTTGTTCTACATCTTGGTACAGCTAGAGTATGTAGGTGTGGAGAGATATATACCGTACCCTGTGGAGACATGAAAACAATAGAGACAAAGGGACTGAATAGGTCTCCACAGGGCAATTCTATGGGTTAGGTTGTCTCCACAAGGAATTTTGTGTACAAAGTCTATGGGGGTTTGCTTAAGTACAGGGACAAAGGGGAGAACAATGCCATGTCTCCACAGGGATGCACAAATGCAGATGCGTGAATTAGTCAATGTAAAAGTGTACGTTCATGAAAATAATGTGTAATTAAAAAAGACATGTAGGGCCTACCTAGCCAGTTTCCTTTGGGTTTGTTTGATAAGGTGTTGCATCCTCTAAGAAATCCTCACGTTATAGGGTGTTTGAGCGTGAAACTCGGCTTTCCGACATACTAATGAGATGAATAACTGAACACTAGAAACATGAAACTGAGTTGGTAGAAAACAGGTGCAGTAATCCAGAGATTAGAAAGGTCATATCTCACATCAGTACATTTTCTCTGTTTACTCTTAAAATTGATTCATATACCTTGTCAGTTTCCATTGTGGCCTATTTTATTTCATTTTTGGGAAAGGCTATAGAGAACAGTTAATAGATTGAACAAACTATAGTAAAGAAATAAACCGAGTTAGTGGCCGGTGGATTGTCAAAAAGAAATGCCGTTAATTCTCCACATAGACTTAGATGAGACACATTTAAGAAATGATAATCAACAGGGGTGAGATTTGTCAGGATTTTTCCTGATTTCAGGATTTTTGTCGGGATTTCAGAATTTTTAAAGAATCGCTTTTGCAATGTGGAATTCCTGAGGTGTTGTCCTAAAGGTGTTTTTACCTGTAAAATTGGATTCAGACCAATTAGGCAAATACAAACCCTATATGTTGATCTGGGGTCCTCGTGGATTTTTTGTGGATTTTTTTGTGGATTTTTTTTGGGACAAAATCACTCCTGAATCAATGAATATTTAAAGAGAAAGAATAAGTTCTGTTCACTAACCAATGTGGCCAGTATGATTTTTAAAAAAATTGTTGGCTGTGACCTTAGGTTTTGATTATAAATGGACCTTTTACTTCAAAAGCTGGATTTTTATCAAAGTCAAATGTGAAAGTACCTGTCATGATGTGCAGCACTAGTTCATAAAGTTAATAAAATGGCACAGTAGGAACAGGAAGAGGGGGGGGGGGGGGGAGGGGGTGTCAGTCAAAACTAGAGGGGGGCGGCGGCGGAGGAAAAGGATCAGGGGATTAGAGATTAAGTGAAAGTAGAGCTACAGAAACAAATCAGTGTTGAAATTGACTGTCACTCCTCTATGAGCTTTTCCCCTCCACCTCAACTGTCTGGACTGTCTTTCCACTTGGCTATCTCTGTCCTTTCGACTAGTTTTTGTAAAGTTTGTATCAGCATGTGTATTGCTCTTACCATTTTGCCCTGGAAGATCTGCTGCATGAACGAAGCAATGGTTGAGAAGTAAGGCCCATTAATTTTACATTTGCAAAATATATTTAAATATTTGAATCACCATTTAGAACTTTGCCCTTTTTTTTATTTCACTTAGTGAAAGAATCTTTGCCACTGCTTGGGTGGTTGATACCAACCTGTAAAAGAGCAATTTTCACACATTTATTTTAAGTTTTGGCTTAATGCCCTGTTTGATTTGGAGGATCATTTAAGTACGGTAAATTGTAGGGAATCATCCCCTTGCCGTCATTAACCCAGAGATCGCAGGCGTAGTGGTTAGGAGTTTTCTCATTCAGCTTTCAGTGACTGCTGTGAAAACCTCAAGTTTTCAATTTGGCCAAAACTCCAAGAAATTCCTCCGTATAAAACAGGTGTTTTTCCAAACCTCTCCAAGTTGCAAAGTTGAGCTGCGTCCAATATAATACTCTGTGTCAAGCTTCATGCATAGCTTGATTGCTGAAGAAGTATCAAGGATACAAATACAAAAAGCTTTGCGTCGGTAGTTTTGGGAAACTACAATAATTTGTTGAAAATGACACGACACTAGGGAAATACCCTTGCCTTTCAACAGACGGACGTGCGTCAAGTTTGCACTTTAGGGGAAATAAACCCTGTCCATGGAGTGCGTGTAGTTCTTGTAGAACAGCCTCAGGTCTCTGTTGCTCGTGGAAAGAAAATGAGGGGGTTTCCCCTGCGGTCAGTCTACTAATTTCATCCCCACTGGGCCATGACGACGTTTCTGACAGAAGTCCCCCCAGTCATTCAGAAGCAGTTGGAATTTGTTGGACAATGTTTTGCATGTTCTGCATCAATATTACACATCAGCCACTTTTGGAACTCAACATCGGATGCCAGTATTTTCTAGCATAGATTAATCAGGCGACACATCACTCTCTGCTTGCAAGAATGTATCAGTTTTGAATGTTTTGTGTTTCAGGAGGACAATTCTCTGCAAAAATGGGTAGTTTTTCTTCTTTAAAGAAAAAGTTGTAATAATCCAGAAACTGAAAATGATTAAGAAATAATGACATAATTTGGTCTGGTTCCTGTGCTTCTTATCAACAGAGGGTAAGGTGGAAGTGACGAAAGATGGCAAGTTCCTGACTACCATGGGCAAATGCAAGGTGTTTGGGGAGCTAGCTATCCTCTACAACTGCACAAGGACAGCCACAGTTAAAGGTAAACAATCAACACAAGTCATACTTATCTCAACATTAATCAACTTATTTACTGGCTGCGGCATCAACTTTCAATTTCTGTTTTCATATTGTTCAGATGTTGCCTTAACTTAGCTGTGGCCTCGTGCCTTAGTGTACCGAACTCAAGATCTCGGTGATACTGCAGATTGTGGGTTCGAGACCGGCTGGGGTCATGGTGCGTGTGTCCTTGAGCAAGTTGCTTCTCTCCACCCAGGAGTAAATGGGTACCTGTGAGGGAAGTGATGGTTATGTGTTTGATTAGCCCATGTGCGCTTATCTTGCAGCTGGGGCTGTATACTCCTCAGGGAGTTGAGAAGGCTTCAGGAATGATTAATGGGTCCGATGAGCAGGGGTAATAATATTGTAAGCGCTGTAATATAGTTTACTATGTTGAGCATTCTTAAATGCCGGTTATTATTAACTACTCAGGAAAGAAATTGAAAAGTTGTGAGACCTGCTCATCCCCTTCTTATCTTCCAGGGCACATTCAATCTAGGACAATACCTAAGCCAGTAGACTGATCTATAAGCTCTGCCTCTTGATGTATTGACTAATCACAACCAGACTATGGTCCAAAGTCTGACATACATTGTATGTGACTGACATATGACACACATGACCATGATCGTCCAATAGTAAGCAGGGCTTACTAGATTGGTCTGTTGCCCAGGATTCTCAAACCCCTGCCTCAAACCAAAAAAATGACCATTTCAGAAATTATGGTCAGACCAGGCAGTTTATCTTGCACTTTGATACCAAACTATTGAGTGGATATGACGAACAAATTGGTCAAAGTGCAATAGGACCTGTCTTGCTCCATGCAGTTAGCAGTGCCAGTTTCTTGACAATGATCCTAGTAGACGATCGCAGCATGCACCAGCACGGTCATTATCTTCCAAAGTACTTGTGATATCTCACCTTTGTTTAAGATGGATTCACTGGAATGGATCAGAGTACCTCATCCATGGCCAGTTGCATATGTAGGTCGTGGCTCAAGGAGGGAGGGGGGGGGGGGAGTAGCACTGAAATTTTTTTACCAGTCACCCTACCTCCCACCCACCCCCCAAAAATGAACTTATTGGAGAATTTCTATTTACTTAATTCTTAAAAAGTAATTGGCAAAAGATATGGACTGAGCATTTCCAGATTAATCCTAGCCATGCCTTATCCAACAATATCCAATAGTTGGTATTATCTGTGGGATTTTGTTGCATTCAACAGGGTGCTAAAAACCTTTGATTCTGTAGTCTGAATGGATCCTCAGGAATCTCTGGGTCTCATCAGAGACTTGATGACCACACCTACATTTAATTCAACATCTGTTCACAAACAGGTCATGTGATAAGTCATTAAAGCATTTGACATCTTGGACGACCCCTGCACTGTCTGGAAATACTGGAGGTCCAAGAGAACTGACCGAAATCTGATATTTAGGTCACTTAGGATGTCAATAGCCTCCAGTTTGGCTTTCACTACTGTTGTGGTCATTGGTACTTCATCTTTTGATGAACATTATCCCTCTCCCCTACAATCCCCTATTAAAGTCTGTAATTCAACATGACAAGTCATTGGCACTGTTTGGGAAAATGACTTCACCTGTTTTTACAGGTGCGATTCCCTGGACTCTTCTACTGGGAGCTGCATGGGATTCTAGCGGTCACTCACTCATGTTAAAGTGTGCAGTTTATAGTCAAATATCACACAGTGATATAAAAATTAGTTGTGCGTCGTTCCAGGTTATTTACTACCCGAATAATCAAATTGTAATTGTTACCTGTACATTGAAATGAATGATGTAATCCTTCAGTGGTTTTCATAGGACATAGTTTGCCAATGAGCCATCTGTCTGCCTGTCCAATAAATAAGTAAAAACAATTTGGCAGATAGCTTTTTGCTCTAAGAAAATGTACAAAGGAACAATGTAACTTTCCTAACTGACAAATAAAATTTGGATATTCCTCCACGAGCTTGGGTTAAATTGTTACACAGGCTCAGATTGCTGCAAAGAGTATTGGTTTTCAAAAATTGACAGGCATTAGACGGGCAGTTATTTAATTTTATAAATCCTGGCTTTTAGTGGTAATTAATTGGAAGAAAAAAACCAAAACGGTCATTTCAGCAAAACTTGACGATGACAAAATAAGTAAACCAGAAACACATTCTTGGAAGTTACCAGATTGCTTGACCTTTGACACTTGTTCTGGTTTGTGCACCAACGTCTTTGTGCAAATAATTGTGGGCATTAATTAAAAATACGTCTTCACTGTGTTAGTTGTCCAACTTCCATATTTACATGTAGTTCAGTTCGTTTACTCTGTGATCATTCATATTTCAACCCCCTTGGCATGCTTGCTTGCTTGCCCACTCAGTACAGTTGTGCATTCTGCAAGAACTCATCAACTTGCAGTCATCTTGAAAATTGCTTGCAAATTGGATCTCAGCATGAGGTTGTGTGGGTTAATAGCTTTGTATCTGTACAAGTCCCCTGCGTAATGAACTGTATATTTACTACTGTGCAGCTCGTTTTAATTTCCACAGTAAACTGAAGTGACATCATGAGGGTAAATTTCAGTTCTGTTGTGTTTGCGCCAGGGAAAAAATAAACAAAACAAATGATGGATTTAAATAGTTTAAAAGGTATTATTATATTAAAATTAAAGGTATATTTATATTAATATTAAGATGTAACAAGATTGAAAACAAAATTTAGAAAATAAACAAATTCAACATCAACAAAGATTTTTGTATTAGTTTGAATGTCTAAGAATTTTGTGCATCGTATATTTATATGAGCTCAAGCCAAAACGCCTATTGCTATTCAACAAATTAACTATTATACCTGTTAAAGTACCCTTAAGGAGACATTTTGTCATCATTTTTTATACCTTAGGGAGACAAGTGACATTAGGGAGATATTTCAATGTCTCCCTAATGTCACAGCTCCTATTTAGAGGCAGAATTTTACTGTCAAAAGTGAGTTGTATCGATAGAGAATGGTCCAAAACATAAATATACCAAAATTCGTTGGGGTAGGATAAGGGGAAAGTTGGGTTAGGCTTCATGAAAGTTGAAAAAAAATGTGCACAAGTCTATGGCATTGTCTCCCAAATGACCCATCGCCGGTAATTATTATTTTTTTATTATTATTAATATTATTGTTTGCTTGGAGTAAAATGCATATTACATTCAATATGTATATGAGTTTCTGGTTAGTACCTGTATTGTTTAAAAGGTCATATCTTTCAAGTAATACAATGTAGGTTTGGTAATGTGCACAGGTGTAATGATGTCATGATGACATCAAGGTCAAATTAAAAGAAAAACCTTAAAAATAAAGATTTTTTTTTTTAAACGTCATGTTTCATGAACTGCAGCGCACAAGCTCTTCACAGTTGGTGATGAGATAAATGTAGATCTTTTCTCTTATGTAATCAAACCGAAAAACCAAACACTGTACAACCTCTAGTTGCTTATGGTATTGGTTGGTCAAAACACATCGATGAATTTAGTAGTTATCTCCTATTTACAGTGGAAATTAAGCATACCACACAGAAATAACAGTATTTTTGATCAAGGATTCTGCTCAAGAAGGCTGTGAAATTTTTCTCACCAGCTACTTCATCATTGCAGTTATTCATTTCTCAGATATTTTTCATGTCATAGTGAAATAATTCAGATAACTTGCTTCCATCTGACAGAAAATATGATATATAGCGTCATTAATCAAAGATGTCAGAGCAGAAACGATCCCTGAGGAAATCTGAACCTACTGATGGTGACTCCACCAGGTTCCGACGTACCTCGTTAGCCTCTGCTTCATTGCATTTTCCAAAAAAAAAGTCTCTAAAAATGTATTTCAAATTATTTTTTTTGCCTTCTTCCAAGCATCTAGTGTGGTATGGTAAGCAATTTGCCGTTTGTTTGACACTACACAAAGATTTTTCTAAAAAATTACACGTTAATGAAATGTCACCACGTAAATATGAAAAAGTTTCTGAGTTTCAATTGGAAAGTTTACTTTTATAAAGATGGTATAGTACCATTTGTCCTGAGAAATATTTTCACTTGAAATGGAGTCATTTTGTGTCAATTGTAGCTATGTTCCATGTGGCTTACAATACATGATTCTTAACGCCGTATATCAACCAAAATTGGCAGAAAATTGATTATAGAATCCTCTTACAATAATGTCAGTTAAATAAATAAAAAAATAAGAAAAAAAAAAAAAATCCCATTCTCGTGAACTAAGTTAATCATTTTGGAGCTGAATAGTAAGCCAATCTGACAAAATGATGGAGGAGGTATTATTTTGCCAGTTAGCATTGAATGCCTTTTAACTTTGTCGTCTATGCGACGGCCATACATGTACAATGTAGCTCAATTAATCCTAACAGTCCTGAATCCTCCAATTTCAATATGATTTTCCTCACACCTTAGGGAGTAATGGATTTGACAAGGAATAATCTGTAGGCAGAAACCTATCAGTATTCAGCCACTTAATGCCATCCACTGCAGGGGATGTCCATGGAAAGATTTGTATGTCATCTGCGGGGCCGAAGATCTTGTTCCTCTGCTCTTATTTTCCTGGGGATTGACAGACAGGATTCAACTCTGGGCTGTCAAGAAGAATTTTATAGACAGTCAATTGTTGCACATGCTTTACATTGTACCTGCCCTATTTAGGAATACAGGAAAGAGGGGAGAGTGAACAAATCAATTTATCTCAGATTGGTATGCGGCTGGCAAAAAGAAAACTAACATTTGTGTGCTGAGATGAGATTACATGTCAACAGAACGTCACACGTGTGACATTGGTAGTGAAATATGAACTGATTTGAGACATCGGGTGGCAAAGTTGGAATAGTTGTCAGGCATTGGAAATGCCACTTTTGTTTACAATAAAATGCCTCGCCAAAGCTAACGAGTTTTCCTTGAAAAGAAAAAAATGTTCCCAAGGATTGAATGTATGCAAGTGGTAAATTTCGTTCTCCACAGCTGGCTGAAGGGAGACACAAAAGTGAATTTCGATCTTCTTGTAAACAAAAGCAGTTTGATGACATGATGACAAAATTAAATGAATAGTCATTTTTGTGTAGTGTCAATGTGTTGTGGCTTTAACCTGTAGACTGGGCTTTTGTTTGATTTTTTGAGGAGGTGGGTAAGCAGGGGGTGTTATCTAAGGAACTCTTTCTTTGAATCTTACAAAATGAAAATGAAAATGATGACCAAACTGATGCATTTCCAATGCAATGACAAATGGATCGACTTCAGCACCTAATGACCAAAATCAGTTCCTATTTCCCTGCCAATGTCACATGTATGTGATGTTTTATTGACATGTAATCACATACTCCTTTTCAACCAAAACTCCACTGATGAATAATGACACAATAATTAATCCAAAACACATTCTTAGATTACTTCCAGAGTGATTGTAATTCAATCCACACGCAGTAATTTGTGGATGACTTTCTTTCAGATATGCAGCTGCACCTTTTCCCCAGGCATTGTGGGAAAACTTTGTATCTCCATAACGGGCATTATAGAAATGTTCGGTATAAAGGTGGTTGGGTTACAGTGTAGTGAATAATTAGATGAATTGAATACAACAATTTATGAGCCAAGAAGGATGTTCGTTATAGCCAAATGATTGGTATATAGTGGTGTGCGTTTAATGTTCTACTGTACTCGTTTAAGATTTTTTAGCTGAAATTAATCTGTTTTTTTCATATTAGCGTGGACATTTTATCTTCGTCAAACAATCCACAAGGGAAACTGACTAGGTAAATTTGAATACATTTTCAAAGTGAACAAAGAAACTGGCAGGAGCGGGATTCGAACCTGCGACCTCCGGGTTACCGTACCGGCACTCTACCAACTGAGCTATCTTGCCCTATGTTGGCAGTCTCCCAAATTGTCAGTATCTTTGAAGATACTGACAATTTGGGAGACCGCCAACATAGGGCAAGATAGCTCAGTTGGTAGAGCGCTGGTACGGTAACCCGGAGGTCGCAGGTTCGAATCCCGCTCCTGCCAGTTTCTTTGTTCACTTTGAAAAGACATTTTATCTTTACGAATACAAGTCACCTGGGAATGGCTTACATGTGAATGTGATGTATCAGATCATGGATGCATGGATCATGGAGTCCTTGCATAGCTACCCTACCAGACTGAAAGAGCTCATCACATGTAAAATCATTCAAGCAAATGCCATTCATAAAAACATGCAGGTTTTTATGTCAGTTCCATGGCCCAAATTTACTGGGCGGCCATATGAGTGTTGTAGGCCCATGCCCTGTCATTAGCAATGCTGTGAGTGACCTTTGGTGTGAGACCTGATTTCTGTGGGACCAGATTAGGGGGGGTGCAGGACCCCTTCGGCTTTGTTGTCTGTCGCTGAGTGATGATCTGGTCTAGGGATATGACCCCTCCCGCCATCACCAGGCAGGCAGGGAATGCCGAGAATGAATCACTGCAATTCCAATATTGAACTGCTGTCTATGTTCATCTGAAGGGAACTTTGGCTCATAGCTGATCCAGGCAAATTAGGATCGGGGTTGAAATGAGCTCAAGCTGTTGCCTCTTTACCGCGTTATCTGATTTGTGGTAGTCTCATTTTAAGCTCATGGTTTAAGTCAAGTAATAAACTACCTTGAGTTCCCAGATTTGTAATCATGTCATGGTTCAATATTTGTATTATGGTTGTTTTCAGACAGCTGCAGCCTGCATCTCAATTTAATGCCATCGGCTTGCAGGCTAGTGTTTGTTTGTCTTTTTGAACTCGTCAGAAATTGACCCATGCAGTGTTGTATCACTGTATTCATAAATAGATTGATGCCCTAAGGCATACTATTACACCATATGACAGATGTGACCATGCAGTATTTATCATAATGTATTTTGCAAGTGAAATCAGCATATTTTGTACTGAATTTACCCAACTTCTTTCCTTGAGCCCAAACATGATGAACAGTAATGTGAAACTATAATGAAACAGATAATCATCCTGGCAAACCCTCTTGGGGTTTTTGCCTCCTTTGATGTCATCCCCTATCACTTTACCCCTTGTAACATCCCTCTGTTCCTTCTCTTGCCTAAGTACTACCTCCTATTAACCTTCCTTTTTGTCACACTCCTTTGTTTCCTCCACCTTCATCCCTCCCATCTCAACCCCCTCTTTCATCCTCATCCTACACTCCTTTGTTCCTTGCTGGCCCTTCCCCTATCTTTACTCTCTTTGATGTTCACCTACTGCCACACTCCCCTGGTCCTTAATCTATTTTGTGCATACCTCCTACATGCTTGTGTGCCCCCCCCCCATGTTTGTTTCTTGTACCACTGTCATTTGCCTTTGAGAAAGAACTTGCTAAAGTTCAAAACGTCAGGCCAGCTAATTTGGTTGAGTTTTCATTTCTGTTTGGGAGTTCTGAACAATTTAAATTCAAACAAACTTATCATCTCTAACTTCTGTTCCTGTTTCCGCTGCAGCTCTAACAAACACAAAGCTATGGGCAATAGACCGACCATGTTTCCAGGCAATCATGATGAAGACGAACCTGGTCAGGCAGGCAGAGATCGTAGAAATGCTTCACAAGTAAGTGAGAATCATTCCACAAGCACTGCAGCCATCTTGGTCAGATTCCCAGAAAGCGAGCTTGACAATTAGTATGCATTTGGGCATTGAAATGCAGGCACCAGACTTGTTTTGGTCATAGATCTCATCATGGTCATTCTATAAATTTGGGGTCCAAAAGTCTGACATTTTTTGGTGTCCCTAGCCTGTTACACCTGACCTGTGTAATTTCCCATCAAGTATCATTAAAATTCACTTCACACTATTTTTTTACTTGTTTGGCAGGTACTTTGCTTTTACGTAATCACTCTTGGAGATAGAAGGCATTAACCCTCCCTCTCCAGGTGCCAAATTGGAGCCAACTACCCTAACTATCAAAACCTATCAAGTGACAGGTTCAGACACACAAGCTGTGGGAGAGGAGAGGATTTGGTTTTTCGATAGGTTGTGATAGTTATAGTACGAAGGTTAAAGAATGTGTACTGAATTTCAAAATCTTATACCTGTCGCCAAAACTGGACCCCAGATTTATAGAATGTGCATTTTAAAAATGTTTCATTGTATCATTAGATTCAAACCTGTTTTCAATTTTAGGTGTTTGGGTGATGGACATTTTAATGGACAGGTGCATTTTAGTCCAAAAAAAACATTGAAATCATTTCATAGGGTAAACCAAATTTTGGAAAAATACATTACAGAGCATGAACAAATATATGAACAGTCCTTGCTACCTCCCTTCTCCTAGCATCAGCCAAGATTGTCAAGAGATTGCTTGCTTTACTGATACAATAAAAACATTTCTTGTGTTTTGATTTCAGAGTACAAATATTCCAGCATTTTCCAGAGGAGACGCTCAATAAAATTGCAGACGTCGTGGAGGAGGTATGCAAATGAACTACAGTATTCAGAACCAGGACAAATATTTGGACCATGTGCATTTGCCTGCAAATCCTCTTTGAAATTGAAGATCAACGAGACAAACATTTGAACTGAAGATCTGTCAGATACATTGTAGTTCTTTAAAAAGAAATGTTGATGCGCACGACTGGTGAACAGTAGAAAAGGAGCAATATGTCTGCTGCCGCCAGTGTCTGAAAAGGTTCCCATTACATCTGCCATCACAGTTTTGACTGTAATAATGTGGCGCATATTTTGAATAAAAGCTGGAATAATGATACAATGACAAAACTGCAGTGGCATTTACCTTAATATTCATCACAACTACCAAAGCGAGGCTGCCTAAGCAATTTTTCTCAATAAATTTGATGCTAAGTGCAACAGAGAAGATACTGCAGTCCCCAAATCATAGATGAACCTTGTTGGTCTTCAATGAATGAGGTCTTGGGTTATGGATTCAAGCTAGCTCTTGTCATTCCCCCCCCCCCCCCCACAATTGATATTTTAAAATGAGGTTACTTGCTAATTAAAAAAAAATGAAGCAGCTATCTTGACATTCTATTGCAAAACTTTTGTGCGCCCTTCTTGGGAATGTGCGTCTATGCACATACGTGCAACATGTGAACTAAAATGCACGTGTATGTACAATTATACTTTGTCTATGCTGAGACGCGCGTATCGGTAGTCTACATACATTCAAAGAACAAGACACAATACAAACTCATATGCATAAAGCCAATATCATACATTGTACATTGATCACCTGTTTGGGCTGGACGTTGGAGAATATTGTAGTTGGAGAATATTGTACGTATGGAGGTATTGGAATTTCCATAAAGCAATCGCACTGATTTGAAACTGATAATGATGAACAGTCATTATTCCTAACCATGCTAGATTAAATCCTCGTCCTATAATATCCAAGAGTGGCCACGTTCTGTTGGATTTTGTTAGACTGGGCATTGAACAAAAGAGCTTTTTTTTGCAAGCTGTTGGATTCTGTTTGATTTAGAAGGCTTCATTTGATTCTGTTGGAAGCCAGAGGGCTTAGAGATATTGAAAATTGATAGGGGTTATTAGGATTATGACATAAATCTCAAGTTGTCAATTTACTTGCATCATTCATGCCATTTGAAAGTGTACAGTTTTCCACTTTTTAAAAACTGAACTTTTAAAAAACCCCTTTGCCTTTGCTCTGCACTACAAAGATAAAAAATATCCTATTGGGACCTGGGGATATCTAGTGACACATTAGCTGTAATCCCATCATGTCCACTTACTGCTAATAAGTGCAGGCAGTTCCCTATAAACAACCATCATCTCTCTACATTAGCCTTGCCGCCGCACCTACAGCACTGTCAGACCATAACCCGTCTCTTGTCTGTAATTGAACGATGCGAAGCGGCAACATTTCTATGGACCCAATGCACAATAGCCTCTCTTCCTGTAACTGTCGTGTTTCATTTGATAAATATTCTGTGAGGGTTGCCGCAGAAACTGCGTGATGTGAGCGATTAATAGCTGAACTATTCAGTTTCACTCTACCCAGGCATTCTACTTGCATGAATAAAATCGGCCGATTGTTTTATTGTTGTTTTGTTTTCCTACGATATCATATTGACCAAATGTAAACTTGTTTGTAGTGTGTGGGTGGGCTGAATGCCAACACAGTTATTTCTGCCTCTGGTCTGCCTGGGCCTTAGTGAAACTCAAAACAGTCTATTGATTAATAGCACAAAGGGAAATAAATTGGCATTGACATATTTTGCCCATAATTTTCTTAACCCTGGCAAATGTATTCATCAAGTACATTCATGTCTAGCTGTTTTAGAAATCCTTTCATTCAGCTTTAAAAGGTATTATTGAAAGAGGGTAGAATGATAAATTAGTTATCAAGTTATAGAATTAATGCAGTGCTTGATGTATCCTGTCGATGGATTATGAAATTTTTTTCAGTGCAGCTTTAAATTCTGAGCTTCAGGGCAGTCGGAGCATACTGACCCAAATTTTGTGTTGATCTCTGGTTCTTAGAACTATTCCACTTTTTAAAATGGATTTCACACGGTTTTACTGCAAGCTCCTTAGAGCCAATGTTTTAGATTTTTATGAAGGCAACTTTAAAAGGAGATGACTTTTAATATGTCGTAGTGACAGCACTACTTTTTCCCCTTTGGTTCTCGGGCGGAATTTAAATCCCAAGTGAGTAAGGCTGTAGATTCTTTAACAGGTTTTTGGAAAGCACTTAGCTAATAACACATTGTTGAAAAGGCAAAAAGTATTGTGATAATGATTTAAATTTGTGGTCTTGAAAGTCATAAGCATTTACTCTTCTGTTAACAAAGCTGTCTGTTCCATTTTGCTTTCATAGCTAATATAAACTGGAATTACCCTGTCCTCAATTTATGAATTTTATGCTAGCTCTTGAAGTACAACATAAAAACTTTAAGTTCTTCTAAGAAACACACTCTTGTTCAAGTTTGCTGCTGCACATGGTGTATCTGCAAATTTGTTCTCTACCTATTGTATATTGTGTTCTTTTGCTGTTAATCTGACTGATATTAAACTGAAATTGTTGTTTGTTTTTTGTGTTTCTATTAGACTTATTACGATGAAGGTGACTACATCGTGAGGCAGGGTGCCGTGGGCGACACTATGTACATCATTCAGAAGGGAAAGGTATGTCACACAAAGCAGCAGGAATTTTCAAACCAGTTTTGGGGTTTAAAGATTGCATGGATTGCATGCAGCTGCAATCTCGTGTTTCTAACAAATGTGGTAAATCCTTGGTTTCGGTCTGCATCGAACGGAGTCAACCATTCTTGAGAAAAAAATGCAAGACTTGATCAAAAAGGAATCCATATCTCCTATTCATTTCAACCTCTTGAGTACGGACGACAGCTATAGCCGTGTTTTGAAAAAGAGCTCCTGGCTGGTTGTTGTCTATACGCACATTCCTGCACGTATTCAATCCACTATATTATTCTTCAATGGGAGTGTAATGAATAGATGGAGCTTTTTCAAACGAAGCTATTCATTGAGGTACCTATTGTTTGTGTTGACGCTTGGCTGCACAGCCTGTTCTTGGCATACCCCCCCTCCCCCCTTATCTGAATTTTCAAATCAAAAGTGGACTCACCATTTTTGTTCAAACTGTCAATTAGCTACAGACAAACAAACCAGAATTAGCTAGATAATTTGAAAACCAAATGGCTAATGGCGATGAGCAGTGGGTCACTGTCATTAATTAAGTAACCCCAAAGACTACCATTGGATGTGGGTAGTACGCAGTTGGTACACTGGTTTCAACATTGACTGGAATGCAGTTTAATCAAATTCAGCAAGGGTCACCTTCTGATCCCAGTTCACAGATTCCTGTGATTTATAATCCGATATTAACCCCTTGAGTACGGTATTTTACGGGAGACGTCGGGGTGCAGCGGTGGCTCTGGCAGCCAAGCGAACCGCTACAATGTGTTTGTGCAGTCAAGCGTAACATATACACAATAATCCTACAATAGATTGAAACTGCACAAACAGCGGCCAATGGCGTCATCCGGCCTGGTGGCACTGTTTAATCCAACAATGGATTGAAACTGCACAAACAGCGGCCAATGGCATCATCCGGCCTGGTGGCACTGTTTTTTGTGTGCCATATGGCGTCATCCGTACGCAAGGGGTGAAGCCTGATTAATTCTCGCCACGGTCAGCAACTCATCAGAATCAATCAATTAGTCCGGACTCTGCCCTCTCTCTCTGGAATTCCTCACAAAAAGTTCCATTGGTGTTTGGAAATGCCAGGGACTAGTGCTCACCCTTCCTGTGATGTTGGCGGCTTGTATGATCTATTACAAACAGCTCTGGGGCGAGTGAAAATCACAGCAAATT
This sequence comes from Hippasteria phrygiana, assembly GCA_037893225.1. Lineage (NCBI taxonomy): Eukaryota > Metazoa > Echinodermata > Asteroidea > Valvatida > Goniasteridae > Hippasteria > Hippasteria phrygiana. The sequence goes on along the minus strand of JAZGUH010000656.1, from coordinate 726,913 downwards.
GCTCATTCCATTGCAGGCATTTGATTGCTGTTGGACATGTCAAAGAACTGTGTGTGGCCCCAGAAATTCAGAATTTGTAATAAACCAAAGAGGGATGACTGTGAATATATCCCCATTGGGGATTATTGATCGCTGTGAATATATCTCTGTTGGGGACTAGTGATCAGTGAAATGTTATGGTAATATTGTAGCTAGGAATTAAGCTCATATAAAGTTGGGGGGCAGTGGCCAGAGGCAACTAGTTGCTAGTATTCCAGTCATAATTCCAAAGTCAAATGACAAGAAAGGTCACAAGCTACAAGGAATAAACAAAGAAAAAGAGTGCTGCTGTCACTAGGGGTAAGATTTGTCAGGATTTTTTTTCCAGGATTTTTACTTATCTCAGCATTTTTAAGGAATCTCTTTTGAAATCTGGAATTCCAGAGGTGTTAGCACCTATACAAGTGGATATAGACCAATAGAAGCGGGTATTTTAAGGGATGCCTTTAGGCAAATACAAACCCTACATGTATGTTGCTCTGGGGTTCATCGGCGGTGACCCCCAAACACTGCAGTTTTCGTTTATTTTTCATTTTGGGCCAATCTCACCCCTGTGTCACAGTTCATTTGAATAGCTTGTGACTTGACTTGAGACGGGACTTGCAGTGAGACTTGTAATGCAACTCGGGTGTTCTTTGGCATTTGCAGGAGGTCACCGTGATCGAAAATGCCTCGTTATCATTGGTAAAAGAATAAGTGCTTACTGTAAAATGGAAACTAGTGCTCAGTGCATGGAGGAGTAAGAGTGATCAGAGATTTGGTGCTTACACAGCAAGCCAGACATTGTGCATTAAGGGCCAATACCATGGAGCTGCTAGCACAAAAACGTGCTTAGCACAAAAACGTGCTTAGCACAAAAATGTGCTTAGCACAAAAACGTGCTTAGCACAAAAACGTGCTTGCTTAGTAAAAAAGAGCTTGCTTAGTAAAAAAGAGCTTGCTTAGTAAAAAATAGTTTACCAGCAAAAACTCCATGTGATTTCCACGCTAGTCAAACAACAACCGACTACAAGTCACAAGCAATATACATTACATGAACATTTGGTTGGTAATCCTGTTTTTACCAAGGACGACTTTTCATGCTAAGCAAATTTTGTGTGCTTGGCAGCTCAATGAAATTGGTCCATGGCCCATGAGGGAGATCGGCCACTGATGGGCCAGACTCTGAGCATGCTCAGCAGGCCATGTAAAGTAAGGTATTGGTAAAAGATTTAAGCAAGTTTGAATCATTCTTAACTGCATGTTTGACAGGACAAAAACGTGGTTAGCATGTGGGAGGCCTGTGTGCCCGTGCATACACTAATCCAAAAGTTGCAGTCAAGCCACAAGTTTTCTGCAGATGTTACTTATTGCCAACTCTTTGTCATTCCTTAGTGTCATGTTACGCAACGGCCAGGATCCGGTGGCAGTCCACGGCTCACCAACACGTTAAAGAAGGGAGACTACTTTGGTGAAGGTTCACTAGATGGGTAGGCAAACGGGACGGAATGAACCCTTTCATCAATGGTCCTCATAATCCCTAAATTGTATTTCAAGCCTGTAGTTTTTCTATCCAATTTAAGAACGGGGCCCAATTTCATGGAATTGGTAACACCAAAATTCTGTGCTAACCGAGCTAGCACATAAATTCTGCACGAGCCCTATAAGCACAGGACACACAAGCCAAAATTCCTTGCTAATCTGTGAAATATGCTAACCGTTAGAGCACAGAATTTCCTGCTATAGTTGGCGGAAATTTTTCGCTTACCATTACGGTTTCCATGAAATTGGGCTTAGGTAATATTTTTGACCAACTGGGGTTGATGTAGCACCATCATGGGGGTAGAGGTTCTTACAAACAGTAGTAAATACGCTGTTAAGAAAATACATTTATCTATTTTTGTAACCTTTTCAATCAGTGAAAAACAAGAACAAAATGGCCACTTGTAGAGGGGAGAAGATCTGAACCTTGAATGGGATGAGGCTGCAACTCCTCACATAACCGCACCTGCCCAGACTAATATAAAGTGTCTTGTGGTAGTTTCTGACACTTTCAAACAAATGAGAATTTGCTGACTTGAAATAATATTAAGATGGAGGTCGTAGGTTCGAATCCTGTTCCTGCCAGTTTTCTTTGTTCACTTTTAATATTAAGATGGTTAGAAAGTTCTTCTCAGTGAAGAAAATGCAGGCTCGTAGCGTGAAGTGAGTATGAACTGTAAAAAAAATTCACTTCTCATGTAGAATCATGTGAACATAGCTCAGTTGTGAAACAATGTGCAATCATTTCGTGACCATTTTTACGCAGTGATGAATTGCATTTGCTAATTCCAGAATGCCTTTGTTATGACAAAGACATTCAGGAATTACATAACGCGATTCGTCACTTTATGAAAACGGCCACGATATCAACTACAGTTCAACCCAGAATGCACAAAACCTTAGAAAGAAAAAAAAACAATTACTGTACAAAATTCTATAGGGGCATGGCGTCAAGGCTATTGTAAACAACTTAAGCTCACTCAGTATGAGATGGTTACTTATCATGTAAGAATTGTGTAAAGCTCTGCAAAATTGGTTTCTCTGACTCTTCAAATCTACCATGAATTGTACTTCCTCCCTGCAGGCGAGACGAGAAGAGGGAAGCCAATATTATAGGTGCTGATAAGGAGGGCATCGTTTGTCTTACTCTAGACAGAGAGTAAGTATTCAAGTTGTAGGACTTGTGAAACATCTACCCCAGATCAGAATTTTGAATGTGCTAGAGAGAGAGAGAGAGAGAGCATGTTACCCATGACTGAAATATATAACATTGCTATTAGGCATTCTGTCCGTCTTGCAGTACACATCAGGAGAACTTGAACATATGTTTTTAACGTATTAGAGAAAGTCTGAAAATGCTAGAAGGTGCTTTAAGTGAACGGCTGGTAAACACCATGCTCTGCGCCACAGGCAAGCGTATTCCATTATGCAACAGGCAATAATCTCTGGGTCTGATCACAGCTCCGGGCTGCTGGTAACATTAGAGAGTGAGATGCTTCAGGCAGAGTTTCATACTGGCTGTGTTGTCGAGAGTTTTTGTATCCCACGGAGGACACTGATGGTGTCTAAATCCCCTACCAAATCTGCTCTCCATCACTCCCGGCAAAGTCGGCATCAGAGATGAGATGTGAATGTAGGGTAAACTTGCCGACCTGCCCTGGAAATCCAGGTGGTCACTACCCGTACATCACCAGATAAATCTCATCAGTCAGAATATGGATGATTTGAGAATTGATGAAGATGGATGATAGTGGAGTTGTCATTGGTACTTACCTTGCCTTAAACCTTTGTGAACACGTTACGAGCCTGAAGCTGTGGTCAGAATCACGTACACTCACAGAATATAGAAGATAGAAAAATCTTACATTGTGTTTTTTTAAAAGAAAATTACTGGTTTTGTCAATATATGGCTGCTCATAATTAATGCAAGGCTTTAGGTTAAAAATAGCTTCATATTGTCTTTAAAAAAGTATACAGACAATATTCGGAAGAATGTGTAGATTTATAGAATTCTGCTCTTTTCTGCAATGTTTTAAAATCTTAAAACTTGCTCATTTGTTTACCTTCAAGTGCATGTCACAAACAAGAAGTCTGAAACTAATGGGTTTACTTTAGGTCGGCAATCAAGTTGGCAAAGTTGAAAAATGAGGGTAAGGATCTTTGTATAATGTGATCAAATTTGCAGATCAGTTTTTGTTCAAGTTGTAAATTCTTTGACCATCAACTAAATGCTGCCATGTTGAATTGTATATTTTTTGGAACTCTCTGATTTTTTCCGATCCTGATTTCAGTTCTTTCCTGCAAGCCACTGGAGGTCCAGACTCCGTTATCTCAAAGAGCACGGAAGACAGCAAAAACAAGAAGTAAGTTCTCAGCTTGGAATGAAGTGTTTTAATTACAAATAGAAAAAATTGAAAACAACAGCACATATTGTACAGCAGGGAGATAATTCATGGAATATTAATGTGCATGTAGTTAATGGACTCAAATTCCCTTCTTGCTTCTAGGATATTTGCTGATATTTTAGCTTAATTGTAAATCGTGCCTGCAATAAGCTGAGGGAGTCTCATGTCGAGTGCAATTTTTTCACAGTATAAATGGGAGTTGTGACATTAGCTAAGAGTCTTATCAATTGGGGTATTGGAGATTGAAACTATGTTTTTTTTATCAGGGTTGATTCTGAGTTTGCTGATATCAGACTACCTGACATCAGCGTCATAGCGACACTGGGTGTTGGAGGCTTCGGCAGAGTGGAGCTAGTGAGTATCTGATAAAATCTCTAAAAGGGACACATTGCCAATTGGGCTTTCGTCCTAAAATGTCTATAGTTAGAAAGATCATTCAAAAGTAAAATATAATAATGTACATGAATATCCCTAGAAAATGTGACTTTTGTCTGCAAATCATTGATGAAATTTTTTTGGGGGATGTCAGTTTGGTTTGAAAAAGTCAGACCGTTTGAATTCAGAGTGGTGCCCTTGGCACTTTGGTTGCGTATAGACTGCACTATGTGTGGCACCAGTCTGAATGTCCTGATGTCAATGCTTCAGTTTTGTCCCTGTTTCTCCGTAAATATTACACATTATGTTATAATTTTTACACTCAGACCTTGGAAATAGGTCGGGTATCGAACCAAAAAGATTACATTTTTAGAATTTCTGAACTCTAGGCCCAACTTACTTCAAGGTGTGTTTTTTGACGTCCGTTGTTAAAAAAAAAAAAAAATCACATCCTGGTAATTTCTTTAATTGCCATGAAACGAGTCTGAAATCTCACGCACTTGCTTCAAAATCAGTAGTTTAAATAGTTCATGTGGATGCAAATGGGATTAAAACACCCAGAACCTGAAACGGATGTAACAAAATTTACCTGGTTTTCATCTGTCCTCTGACATAATCCTGAGTGCCGGTTTCGGTTTACTATCTTCAATCTTCTTACATCAAGGTGGTATTTTATATGTGACATTTAAATTGGCCGGGAAACACGAGTGACTGGCATCGGCTGTCCATCCGGTATCCCATGGGAATTGGGCAAATCCGGAAGGTGATTCTCCTGCGCTAGGCATGTGTGAGACACCATCTGGCACAGGTTGTTTCAGTCTTCTTGGTAAATGATTGAAGCTTCTTAAAGACTAATTTGACGGAATGATCAGGCACTTATTTATTGTATATCCATTCATCTGTCTGGTACCATCCTCTGCTTGTAAATCTTGCATGGGTAGCACTGCTGAAAGGTATAAAAAGTCCTGTCCAGTTTTTTGATGTTGTCCTCCTATGTGGACTAATAAATAGGAGGCAGCATTTTCATTTTTGCCAACAAAAGTCTTACACAACTACGGCCTTTTTGTGTCTCTAAATTTTTGTAACCCCAGTATCCTGTAGATGTGCTAACTGCCACTAAACACCTTTAGTAGCAGGCTTCTTAATTTGTTGCTTCAAATCCTGCCCGTGTTGTATGTTTAATATTCTCAGACACTGACACAAATTGAGTGCATAGATATTTAGAGAACACACATCATCCGTTCAAAGTAGAAAAGACTTACACAACACAAGCTGAATATGACTTTCAACCCTTTCTCTTCTGAGATGACGACTCAAACAAACACGTGGGCCAGTGAAAACACAATTCTTTTGCTGCTTAACTAATGTTGACAGCATTTTTAGAAGAAATGATATGAAATTAATGTGTAACTATGTAGAATTGTGTAGAGAACCCTGAGAGTCAAAAAGTCTAATTGGAGAATACAAAAAATATATTCACATTATAAATGCGCTGTTGTAGTTTATCGCACCAGCTCCGTTAAGATTTGTATGCGGTCATTGAAATACCACTGTGTGTTCTGTAAAATGTTTGTCGACTTGCATTACACAAACACCGACGGGACGGAGTGGAAAGTTATGAAAATAAAAACCGGAGGGGAGAGCATGTGGGTGAAAGTAGTGTAGGGAATTCCTTAGGGAGGAGGTTGAATTTAGGAAAAGTAAAGGCGGATGCCGTAGGCAGGATATAGTGTCAAGAAACGCCGTTGCATACACAGGCAGCAAATATTATTCAACAGGACTGAAAAATGGCATTTGTAAAACGTTTGACGTGGTGCTTGTAGGGACAGTCTTCATTTCGCGGTAAAAAAAATGCTCAGCATAGGAGATGAGGTTATAGATCAACTATATCATGTTGGGCTATTAAAGTGGATATTTTTTATACCAAAAGCTAAAATAAGAAAAAAAAATGTGTTTGCACTTTTAAACAAAATTTGACAGTCTTTGTGCATTTAGCTACAATTTTTTGTAGTGTGTTACATTGTATTATATGAACATACATCCATGTGCATTGCTAAAGGAGGAACAATTAATTTGTTGCTCTCTTTTTTTTTACTAACTGGACAATTTTTCAGCAAACAAAATGGGGGGGAGGGGGAAAGTGCTCCGTCGTGAACCATCAGAAATTATTGCTATCTATTTCAGAAAATTGAATTGGGAATAAAAAAAGATCCATAAAAATATTCCATCTTCCAACATCGATTGCAGTACCTATTTGATTCTAAGTTGGTTATGTCAACTTGGGCAAGCTTGGTATAAGACATCTGCACCAGTAAGAAGGTGGTCATGGTTTGAGTCCCACCCAGTCAAATCCTGTGAAGTTTGCTGCATAAACTATTTGCAGGCTCTGAGCAAACATTGCCGTTAACACTACTCAAGGAAAGGGCAAAGTAGTTTTTAATGACATTTTTAATGTCCATACTATTATCGGCCACAAATAAAGAACATAAAGGTCACCTGAGTTTTTAGTTGACGGCTTTTTCTGATAAAAGCATTTAAAAAATAAATTTAATCAGTACCAAAACAGCTGCAAAGGTTGTTTATGTCCGATTTGACTCTAGGAATTCTTACCCTTTTTATGGATATTCCGTTGGAAGTGGTACGCCTTGAAAATGTAGAACAGACAACAAAAATCTGAAGTACACAAATACAGCTTTATAAGCTCGAGTCTATAGGCAAGCAACAATGTGAGGCCTCACGCAGGTGTTCCTTATCTTTACGCGATGCCAGGTGATGTGAAGATTGTTTGCCACCTCCTTTGTACCGGTACTAATCTTCTGCAACATCTCCTTCATTCTCCTTCAAGGTTAAAGTACAAGGCAAAAATCAGACCTATGCCCTCAAGCAGCTGAAGAAGAAACACATCGTGGAGACGAGACAACAGGAGCATATAATGTCCGAGAAAAAGATCATGTTGGAGGCCCGCTGCATTTTCATTGTCAGGTGAGGGAGAGTTTCTTGAAGTGACACCTTGCTGTTTGACTATGGGCCTGGTTGTTTCGCACGGATCTGAATCGCGATCAGTGATCTAACTGCTGGTTCGCTCCATCCATTACGCACGATTTTGCATGTAAACCAACGCATGGATCACTGATCGAGATCCGGATCTGTGTGAAACAAACAGGCCCTATGTGGTTTGGTTAGGTGATGGTAATCTGTTCTGTTGTGTTATGCTTGTAGATTAGGCTGGGCTGCTTTGTTGGGTTGAGAATAATATTGCTGTATGTTTGACTGTGTTCTGTTTGACTGTGCTTTGCTGCATCAGCTCTGCTCTGCACTCACTGATCTGCTGTAAACTTCTCTAGTGATGTACTGTTTGTTGTTGCTTTGTGTCTTTGTTGTTCTTTGCTATGTTGTGGTCTACAGTGCAGTATAGTCTGCAATCAGCTGTTTTGCTGTGCAATGCTCCGCTTTGCTTTACAGTTCCCGGCTGTGCTATTATTGCCTGTTGCTTTTTGTTTTGTTCTGCTGTGGTTTGCTCGGCTCAGCTCTGCATTCACTGATCTGTTATGTGTGTTATTGCTCATTTTTGCTGAGATGTACTCTAAGATGAATTCTGTTCATTTTGTTTTCTCTTCTGTGTTTTTCTCTTTGACCACAGCTGTCATGCCCACTCAGAATTGTCTCTTGTGTGATATTTGTTTGGATGTGCTGTTTTAGTTATTTTAAATGATTTTGAAATCATCTCTTGTCATGAACCCAAATACTTAACCCCTTGCGTACGGTTGACGCCAAATGGCGCAAAAAAAAGTTGCCACCAGGCCGGATGACATCTATACACGCCATTTTCTGCATTTTCAATTCATTGTTGGATTATTGTGTATATTACGCTTGGCTGCACAAGTGTCTTGTTTCCGTTTCGCTTGGCTGCATAGGCCACTCCGGCACCCCGGCGCCTAACTATCTATAGCCGTACTCAAGGGGTTAAGATATCAAGAAAAGCGTTGTAGTGTACTTTGATGACTGTACACTATGAAAATCTTTGCCGTGAAAATGCCCTGAAAATCCGTCTTTTGCCATGAAATAAAAATTCACGGCAATTTCACGGCGTTTATTTCCAGCAAATATTGGCAATTATGTTCACGGCAAATTCACGGCAAATTCACGGCGAACCCGGCAGGCTGCATTCCTTTGTTATGCATAACGGTAAACCATTCTTCAACTGACAAAAGAACAGATTAGATTTACTGCGGGTGCAAACATAACGGCCCGGCATAACAGGGAACTCTCCTAATTTTATATGTTTGTGGTTGCGAGTACAGTGGTCTGATCCGCATTCATAAGACGATCGACTCATGGCTCATGCGAATATGTTATGCACGAACATCAATCTCGCAGGTATAAAACGGACAGGTGGTCACGGTTTGTTGGGAGAGAGTTGTGATACACGCAGTGTGTACTTTACTGTTGTGCTTGCTGGTGGTTTTTTAATTTTTTTATTTGCGTTTCTGCAACGATTTTAATAAAACAGGGGACCTTAGGCCTATCGCGCGTAGAATAGATTTAGCCTACTCCTCGTAAATCGATGGAGGGAGGAAGGAATGATCTACATTAATAAATGCCACAAAAAACTACTAATTTGAAGGCCAACGGCCGCCTTCACGGAGCAGTCCATTTTTGTTCTTTCTTAAAATTTTAGCGTTTCTTTCATTGCAGTTGTAAAATGTAATTTATTTCTCACCATTTCCTGATTTGTATACAAAAACCAATGACTTCTTAGGCCGTGTCCGAAATGGGCGTCTTGCTACTTAGCTACGCGTAGTTGTAATGGACGAACACCTCGAGCACGTTGAAAGTTACATGCATGCAGTCGTGAATGATCGGACTGACCAATCATGAACTCCGTAACGCGCAACGATCGGCTCCACCTCTGCGCTGAGTGCTTTGATTGGTCGAAACTATTTTCCCTAGTCATGCTAAACCAATCACATCACTCAGCGTTGAGTTTGGCTGGATTGTCTGGGTGGTGTCTCTGCTCGCTCCCGGCGCGGCCCAGCCGCGAATTATTTTTTTCCCCAAACGTTATGGATGCATAGGATCGACCTAGGGCTGGGTATATAATGCCATAAATTATCATTGTCTACCGAGCATTCCGATGGTTCAGTGGATACGGTGTTCGACTGTGGGGTGGGTATAGGAGATTGAGCTTTGGAGGTTCTTTTTAAAGGGAAATAAAGTCCGAAATTTCATTACGTTCGAATTTGTTTTTCTTTTCTAATTCGTGGCTCCGGAGGATTTTTTTAAAAGGGAAGTAAAGTCCGAAATCTCATAGGACATATGCGTCATAGCATTAACCACATTCGGATGTCGCTTGGTAGAAAAAAATTCGCCTCCCGGCCCGAGTTGCCTTTTTCTGATTCTACAGGCACTTTTAATTTTCCAAATGAGCTGGCTTAGGCCGGCTCCAGGCTAGTTCTGTTTTGATGCAAAATGCACAATTCAGAGCTGCCAACCAGTACGGATTTTCCGTATTTCGTACTGAAATTCATGAGAAATAAGGAATACGGAAGTAAGGATTTGGGTTTTAAAACACGGATTTTGTGAAATCCGACTATAATAATCAGGCTTGTGAATTTTTCGCTGTTTTCCGTGCTTTTCGTTTTCCCGGTATGTTTTTGTTATAAGACTCCGCGTTTGTTTTGTCCGCACATGTAGGCCCACATTTTGTTCCGAATTTATTGGCTCGCGCTACCCAGACGAGTGGCGCGCCCCGGACATGCTGGCATTCGGGACGCATCACGCGTCCAGGTAGCTACGCGCGCCTTGACTATAAAGGTTAAAAACGGGCCCCGTTTTTCTCTGGTTTTTTTTGCCATCCAACAACGCAAAACACAAAAAATAAAATTATCTGGAAACCATAGCGGTACCGGTACATTTATGATTGAAATTGAAACATAAAATCAAGAATAAACCCACGTATGCTTTCAATGGACAAAGTCTTTTGGGAAAATTACCGTACATCATTATAAACCTTACAACGATAAGGGCGTCCCTGTTTTAAATTCTATGGTTCTCATTTCCGACCCACCCTATTTTTGGCTCCCGACCGATTTTTTATTTTTTTTTTATCCCGCCGACCCTGTCTGGAATTTCCTACGAAAAAAAAAATAGAAAAAATGATTATCTTAAGAATTTCCCGCGTCAAATTCCGGAGAAAAAAAGTCCATGGTAATTTTACGTAGGCCTACCTAGTAATTTTGGCTGTGCGAAGCGCCCGGTTTTGTCTTTTCTCAAGATGAATTTCTCTGCGCATTAGCTGCATGTGCGTGCATTGTACACTGGGAATAAGACGATGGCATTCAGTGCGGCTGCTTGCTCTTGACCAAGGCTAGCAACAAAGCATCGCGCACGCGCAGATGCGCTTTAGGGGGTACCCTTATTGAACAATTGCTGTAACCCCCTCAGGTCTTAGTAGCCTTTTTTTAAGGCGGAGTTCGGAATACGTTAGCTGCGTGTACGTACATTGTACATTGGGAATAATACGGTAGCATTCAGTGCGGTTGTTTGCACTTGACCAAGACTACACCAACAATGGAATCCCGTATGCATGCACGCACGTGCGTGGTGCGGACTCTACTCCGGAGATATGACGGATAAGTTTTGTCGGGGTTTAGAAAACGATCAAAGAAACGACACATTTAATGTATTATTTATTCCTCCATGGTACATCATACGTTATGTATTATTCTGTCGTCAACTTTATTTGAAATAGCTGGAACTTCGGGTAAGGTAATCTAGACTAACCCACACTTGCACCATGCTTAACGTTCTGACGTTAGGGGCAAGTTAGGCCTATAGTTAGAGAAATCTTAAACGCTGCAAAAAGCAACATATCGCGATATTCTTCGGTATATATCGAATTCCCCAATACAATATTTATTACGGGTTTGTTATTATTTCTACGAGGGGGCCCTTGACTAGTTACGAAGGCATCGATGGTAAACTGGACGTCGAACGCTTGGCCGCCATACCTAGCCTGCCATCATGTTTAACTGTCAATAAACCACGCAACTTCTGCCAGCTTCGACAGTTACATTACAATTTATTGATGGTTGATAATCACACGATACAAAAGAGTGAACAATAGAGCAAGTTAATGAGCTGGGCAGAAACTGCCCGCAAAAAATCACGGCGTTTTCACGGCGTTTTCATGGCGATAAAATCCCGAGAGTATTTCACGGCGTTTTCATGGTGTTCTCTCGCCGTGAAATTGCCGTGAAATTTTATTTCACGGCAAAACGGATTTTCACGGCAAAGATTTTCATAGTGGTATTCTGATTGAGTTGCACTGAATTCAGTTGATCAGTTAACGCTGGCTATTGAGAGCTGATCTGATAGTAGTGATGTTCGATTTCCAGTTTATAAATTTTGTTTGTTTCCCACTTTATTTACCAGATTATATCGAACGTTTAGTGACACCAAATACCTCTATATGCTGCTGGAAGCATGTCTAGGAGGGGAACTGTGGACCATCCTTAGGGACAAGTAAGTCATCAACCTTCTTAAGGATAAAAAACCTGTCCAATTTGAACAGAGATAGACATTGATAAATAAAAGGCCAAATTCCAAAATGCATTTTTCTCGTGTCTTTACTAATAACCCATATTCAGTGGAAAAATCTAATCTCTCTCTCCTTTCATCCTTGATGATTAAATTATTAGATTTGATTGCTTTATTGAAATCACTCAATACAAGGCTAAAGCCACTCTGGATGAAGTGTTACATTCAGAGGTAGTAGGGTTGGCCACATTCTGTGTTATATGGCTGGAAGGACACTTTTGAAAAGGAAGATTAGGCTTGAAATCAAACAAAAGATACTTGCACCGTCGTCACTGAATTTGTATTAAGAAGAAAAGCTGCACTCGGTGATGGCCGCCATTGCAGGGAGTGCATTGTCTCAAACCCAGTGCTGGGTCATCAATGATCAAGATTTTAAATGATTGAAGTCTTTAGAATTTCATTGGATAATATATTGCAACTGCTGTTCTAATGGGCACTTGAATCATCTTATTGTTTTTCAGGGGTTCCTTTGACGATGGTACCACAAGGTTCTACACAGCGTGTGTGATAGAAGCATTATCCTATCTTCACAATAAAGGCATAGTGTACAGAGATCTCAAACCAGAGAATATCCTACTAGACAGCCAAGGCTACGGCAAGCTGGTGAGTCAGGGTACTAGCCATGCTGAGTACCAACTATTGAAGGCATCGTCTGGCCTCTTAAGAGCTAAGCGTGATCATGTATGGTGGGCACCAACCAATTCTTGTGTCCCACATTTAAGCCTCGTGCGTAAACCAATTTTAAAGTAAATATGCGGAGCAAAACCGGAGTGTCCAAAATACACATATTGACAGTATTTTGTGTTAACCGCTTGACCTCGGGTTTTAGATGGGGGGCGCCAGGGTGCCATGCCGGCTTGTGCAGCCAAGCGAAACGGAAACAATACCCCACTAATGGATTGAAAGTGCAGAGATTGGCACGTATGTGTGTCAACCGGCCTGGTGGCAATTTTCAATCTGCACGTATATGTGTCAACCGGCCTGGTGGCAATTTTCAATCTGCACGTATGTGTCAACCGGCCTGGTGGCAATTTTCAATCCGCACGTATGTGTCAACCGGCCTGGTGGCAATTTTCAATCCGCATGTATATGTGTCAACCGGAATGTATTGCAGTGTGGGCTCATGGAGAAAAATAGTGCTGATTGGTGTCAGTACGAGAGGTCATATTAACATACCTCATATATATTCGTGATCTACCTTTCCATCGGCATTTGCTAAATCACCTAATGTGGAAAAAATAGTCCAATGAAATATGTACTTCTACAAATAACCTGAAATGATAACAATGTGGTGTAGTGCAGACATCGTGAATAAAAACCGATCCATTACACATCTGTACTTAGATAACATGTGCCTCCACAGCTACACCCTATATGTTGCAGCCGTGCAGGCCACACATATGCACACGTACGCACACGTACGCATGTTGAACTTTTGTCAGACTTTTTTACTTTTTAAGCGTAACTCTTCCACTACGGTATTATATAGGGGCTGTGACGTAATTGTTTTACACAATGTTTACAACGAGCCGTTCTGAGCGGCTTGCCGGCAGGAATAAGCTTTTTCGAGCCGCTGTGAGCGGCGCGCCGTAGCGGAAGAGTCAATGGATCAAGCTATTTAAATTATCCAGCCATTAAACACAACAGTGATAAAGCAGATTTTGACATTTAATAATAACAATTGAGTTTATTTCCAAAATTGATTTGGGGATAAAAGTTAAGGTCAGTCAACTTTGTTTCGTTTGTTCTTCTAGGTTGATTTTGGTTTTGCAAAGAAGATCAACTTTGGCCGTAAGACGTGGACCTTCTGTGGTACTCCTGAATATGTAGCACCTGAAATCATCCTAAATAAGGGTCACGACTTCTCGGCCGATTACTGGTCGCTTGGAATCCTAATGTTTGAACTTCTTACAGGAAGGTACATGTTTGTTCTCGGTCATTGATTAATTAATTGATTAAGGTTGAATAAGTATCGGCTAATTGTGCTATAACACTGTTCTACAGTCAAAATAATTTGGAAATAAAAATGTTTAGTCTTTACTCATTTTGGGTTCACTGAGTACCAAAATGATGCTTAATATAGTGAATTAAATCTATTTTTTTTTTAGATTTGGAATCTGGTTGGTAGCTATTATCATTAACTTGGGAAGAGTGGAGGGTGAATAAACTGAGGGGAAGGGCTCTTGATTGAAACCGGCAATGCCTAGTAGGATAAAACTAATGCAATTGCCAATATCTCTCATCGGTAGCTCTTTTTTTTTAGCGTTGGGTTCAATCAATATAAGTGACTGTATAATACGTGTGTTACTCATATATTGTATACACATATAAGTACAATGTGACACTTAAATTTACTTGGAAACTCTGGCCAATCGATAACTGTAGCTTTCCAAATCTGTGCCTGAATCTTAAAGGAAATTTATTGAGTGTTGAATTTCCATTGGACCGTAGATCATGGATGGATCCTGTCCATGTTAAGAGGGTATGGTTTCTGTTGGAATGATGTCAAACTTACAAATTGGATAGTGTCTTCTCCTTTTCTTATTAGTATTTTGAATTTCCTGTTGTAGCCCACCGTTCTCAGGGTCGGATCCCATGAAGACTTACAACATTATCCTAAAGGGGATGGACATGATTGACTTCCCCCGGAAGATTACCCGCAATGCAGCCAACATGATCAAGAAGTTGTGCCGAGACAATGCCACGGAGCGACTGGGTTACCAGAAGAACGGCCTGAAGGACATTCAGAAACACAAATGGTTTGACGGCTTCAACTGGGAGGGGCTTAAAAAGAGGACACTGGCACCACCCATTGTACCCCATGTGAGTACCGGCAGCTTCACTGACAATGCCCCCCCCCCCCCACCCCCATCAATCTGATCTAAGAATGAGCAGCAACTGGGGTCTTTGTGCGGAATGACTCTGGTTCGAGTCAATATTATCAAGAATGGAACTTGTGCCAAACTTGAGTCCAGGGTCCGTTTGTAATAATTATGTCCTTGCAGGCCATCATAGCCAGTGATCATGAGGTTGTAGCTGAGTCTTAGATGGTCTTGGATAAGACGGCAAACAGCCAGTTGATATAAGGTGGTCCTTACTGAGCCTGCAAGATTCACGCTTTTAGGGTTAGAGCTGGGGTTTCACAACTTCCAAACCAAATGCAATACTACCCACATGTCTGATTGTATCATGCAGAACACAGGTCACACACAGTAAAAATCATACAAAATCAAATCAAATCAGATCAAGGAAATTAGCAACATTAATACCAGTTATTGCAATCCGCCAAAGAATGTAAAGAAAGTCACACAGTTTGTTTGTATTATTTGCGTTGACCATTAGGATGCATGATTACTCAACTTTTTCCTGAATCAGATTTGGTTTGAACTGAATCGCCACCTCTCTTTTTCCCCCATTTAGAATGGATAAAATGCTTATGCTTGCCTGATTTCAGAATCGAAACCATAAATGTGCAAACATGCGGCATTTCATAATCGACAGCAAGAGTATAAATAAAACTGGAGCCAAATTGTTTTGGTTTTATTTTTTTTCAGAGAAGAGGTAAAATATTTGAAATTTAGATCTACAGAAGCGAATTGGTACATCATCATGACAACTGCAGGCTATATGAGTCACATCACTTGTCACATTTACTCAAAAATTGCTAATAAAAAGTACACTCTCATTACAAAACTGACTGCAAATCACCAGGCAATGAAATGATCCTCATCTTGTTTTTCCTGTTCATTTTATCAAAGGTTGGGTCACTCGCACAATACAATAGAAAGGTCAGGCTTTGAATACCCCGTGTGAAACCCATTTTTACTGGTTGTTCAAATCTGCCATCCCTCATTCAAAACCCCAGAAATTTGCCCTCATTTTTGCACCCAAACAGTTTACCCGGCCTGTGTGTGCACACGGACATGCAATTCTTGTCACCCCAACCTCTAAAACCAGCATGGCGCTAACATGGAGTTGCACGCGTACCAGTAGGGTGTGTGTTTAATACAATGGAGCACACCCTGTTGGGAGTAATTTACAACAGTGGGTCTAAGTATTCAATCATCTGGCAAGATGACAGAAAAGTATCTACTTCAAATAGCTGAAGAAGTCTTTTGCTGAAGCATTTTGTGGAAAGAATAAAAGGGTAAACACAAAAGTGTTTCCCAACTCAAATAGTGCCCTCTATTTGTTGCCATCATACCTCAAGACGGCTCATTACAAGTACTGAATTCTTGGTTCTTTTTTAACAGCCTGTGAGAACAAAATCCAGAAGTGGACATTGGCAGGGCTCGAACCGATGACCTTCTTGCTTGTTTGTGCTGATGTCTGCACTAGTAAGCATGAGGTTAAGGGTCTGCTCAATTAGGTACACCTGTGGGAGTTTCAAATGCTCTCAGACAGCTTTGGTACCAATGACACCAAGTCGGGAAGGTCAATAAGGTTCCTGGGGAACCAACATCACCATCGCATAAATTCAATCGTCTGCTTTGGTCAGATTTCCTAAAGTGAATCTCAGGGAAATGAATGGGGGATTGGACTGTGCGCTTTCCTTAAAACTACTGTTAATCTTTTTTGATGATGACATTTTAACCTTTTCCCTTGTCGGTGCCTTTTTCCATTTGCCTTTCTCCATTTTAAAGTGCTTTTGGGAGTTCTACCTTTCAGTATTTGAAATATCCCCTTTTGTTTTTGTTTTTTCCCTTGGGCAGAATAGGCCTTGTTGAAATGCATGAGTGGTACTACGAAACCACCAGTGCATGCTGTCTCTTGCAATGCTTTGATTGGATCACATTCTCGTACCACCCCCTTTTGTCGTCGTAGTTGTCGGCATCCTAAAAAGAAAGTTACCCTTTTTGTAAAATTCCCATAAGTGCATGTCACGGATATCGAAAACCCTGAACATTTATTCTCAGTTCCTTGCTTTAACCCCAACATTCCTGAATCCTCCAATTTCAATACGATTTTTCACATCACCTACGGAGTTAGAGTTAAGAGAGGAAATGTTCATTTTTTTCCTCTGGCCAATTCCATGGACGGTGAACACTGGAACGCTAATTGTATTTAAATATTAAAAAAGTACTCATTTGGAAACACCAGCTGAGCCAAAATTGCAACGGGGAAATAACTTTGATCGACCCTTTAAAGATGTTTTCAAGAAATTGGAACCAACTTTCCGTTTGGAGCAAACAATGGAATTGGCCACCCCTGTCAATCAGACATTTTATTTTCGTCCTGTCTGTTACCTTATTGAGTGGTTCTTTTTAGATTTCAAACCCTTTCCCCATATCTGACTGGATTTGTGTTCGCATTTCTTTTCTTCCACACCTGCAGGTGAGGTCCAACTCCGACACGACAAACTTTGACGATTACCCACCAGACACGGATCCAGTACCGCCAGACGACATGTCCGGTTGGGACAAAGACTTTTAAATAGATCCATGCAATGTGCCTGATGAGGATGAGGTTCTTGCACTCAACAAACAAACAACAATGAAAAGCAATCTATGTACAGCTGATGGCTATCCAACAACTGGTTGGAATACGAGGCTTCTCTCTGCTTGATGTCTTGGCTAATTGCTGCTTGCTCTATGTCAACAGTTTCCAAACTGTCTTATGAGTTGCCATGATAACTGCGGAGTTGTGCGGATCCTGGTTTCACAAACCAAACTTTTTTTAACGGAGTTTCCTGGAATTCATTGAAGCACACCAAATGAAAGACTGTGTCTCCAGTTCAGCAGATGGGCCTTGTACACTGATTGGAAATGACCAGATGTGATGCAGCTCAGGAGTTGCACCAACTGTTGGCAGATCCCCGCTATGATATACATGTATATTTCCTGTCCTCAAGCTTTTTTTGTCTTGGAAATACATTTTCAAGAATCTTCGTCGGAGAGCACCGTGGATGTGAATTCTCACTCTTTCATGATCATCAGCTGAAGAGACATCTTTGGTCTTCATCTCACAAGGCCACATCCAGACCATTCCATCTGGTATGGAATTCTCACGAGACCAGTCACTTGCCCACCAGCATTAAGGGCTCACAGGTGCCTGCAGCAATGTCACTCCTTATTTCTTTGTTGGATCACATTGATGAAAGCCACTGCCCGTGATACCGCAAGATTGTACCGGAGTGATAAGAGTATTGTTGGCTTTAAGGAAAATGGGCTTCGATCACTCAGAGGGTTTAGCATTTTTGCAGCATGGAGGCAGTTGATAGATAGAGGTATTGAACAGAGGTTACTTGGTGTTCACTAAAAGGGTAATGGGTTCATATTCTGTCAGCTCATTACTAGAAGGTCCTTGTTCAAATATCTGTGCAAATTGGTATCGCTGACTAAAATGGCCTTAAATACAGCAAAGAAAAAACCAAATGTACAAAATAGAATGGTTTTGAAATTGTTGCATGTGAAATTGAACACTTTCTTCAAGCTCAAAACCTCGAGAGTGGTTGTCAGAAATTGCATACATTGTACCTTGCCAAGGACCTTTTAACACGGAGCCAATAACCGATGCTACAGCAATCTTACTCATTGAAACAGTGAGCCACTGCGTTTTGTTGTTAGTTGTTATCAAAATGTTTGGATTCTGAACTGAAGATGCCCTTGGAACCCAACACTCTATTCAAAGCAATTGCTGTACAATATTCTGAAAGCTTTTGACGTAAATATGCTTTTGACTTGATTTTACATCAGTTGGAGACATGTGCTGTTTGTGTGATCCCTGTTTTTGACATGGGCCAAATTGCCATGTTTTTATCCAAATTGATACTCATCAAGTGTCGACATCTGGGTCAATTTCTAACCTGGGCAGAATGCGTTACAGGGATCTGCTCTGGCTTGACTAAAGCTGAAAGTGTGAACCAACAATTGTTGCCATAGACAATGATCCAGCACTGTGAGTTGGGATAGAATTCTAGTGCTTGTTGGTGTTTACAGTGGGCATGATGGAATGAACTGCAAAAAAGCAGTAACTCACATGGTACCTTAAAATAACCTGCATTACTACAGGGTTAAACCTCAAGATAACCCCTTCTTTAATTGACCTATCGCCGTTTACGAGTTAACCACGCCCCTTAGACAACCCTATGGGAATTTTGTGTGGTAATTTCTGTTTGTCTCAGATTTTGCGCGTTCCACGTGGAATTCAAATTTATGTGATTGGACAATAATTCACAAGCTGCGTTGACGCGATTCGACCGCGATAGGTCAATTCTGTTATTCCCCCCAACAAATAGCAGTCTATATTACACCACAAGAAAGTTGGTTCTGGATACTCGAAGAGTCAGACACTTTAGCGCAACAATATACAAAAAAATGTATACGTTCAAGTTTTGAGTTGGAAGTTCATGTCTTGATCTTCCACAGGCATATACAAGGTCTATGAGTCAAATCTCAAGAAATTATCTGCAAAAGTTACAGTTAAAACGAGTAGAAAATACATATCTATGCATTGTTTGTGAAAGAAATCTCCTATTAAAGGTGCAAATGTTTATAGTCGGTGTGTATGAACATTACACCTGTAAAAAGTGGTGTGCTAGGGACAGGGTTTTTCTGACCTTGTTGCATACTCACAGAGTGAAGGGAAGAAAGATTCAAGCATGTGTGTCTAATAAAGCCTGTTTTCATATCTGTACCAAGGACGTTATACCACAAGTATATAATTCAGTTCGGCCTATTCATAGTGCAGTGAGTCATGTGGTTGACCCATACAGGTTATTTTAAAGTTAGTCAACAAATCATCCAATTCCTTGGGTTCTGAAGCATTCTAAAGCCTTACTTATATTTTTTTTTAAACTGTCAACCATCCACAGAAAATTCTCAAAAGCTTTAAAAGCCTGTGCATCCACCAAACATACCACTACTGACTCTGCCACCTAGGCTAATATATACAACGATGAACAGTTTATGAGTGATACAATAAAACTAGCATCCTGAGGTAATTCTCAGAGCATTCTACTGTTTTACAGATTTCAATTTCCCATGATACACTGTGGGTATAACAGGTTTTACAACACCTGTATCTACTTTTCTGTATTGTGAATTGGCCACATTGAAATCTGGATTTGATGTTTATTTTTAATTTTTTTAATTTTTTAATTTATTTTTTGGGGGGGGTTTATACATGAAGATAAAAAATACATGCATTGTCCATTCTTTGACAGAGACCACAAACTGGGCTAGTCACAGGAAAATCTGTCAACTTAAGAGTGTTTGAATGCTTGTATCAAAGAGGGAAATGTATATACTGCAAAAGAAGGTCTGTGTCATAACTGCTCATTGGAAAACTCAATAACCCCTTTTTATACATGAGTATAATGTGCTTCCTGTAGTGTTTAAAGAAATTCAAGTTAGTGATTTTGGTGTTGTACAAATATACTATACACGCATTTCCTTGGTAATTTTGTGAAATGGGACGACAAATTTTGCGCAATATTAAAGAAATACAACCTCCACCCCCACGAATGGTGGGATTAATAGACTTTTTAGAGCTTGACATTGGGGAGTTAAAGTTAAAGGTATGATATAGTTTTGGTAATGATGAAATATTCATTAGTTTCAATCTGAAAGCTTACTGTTTACAAAGATAACAAGTACCAATACTTTGAAAATGAAATTGAAACAAGCTACTCCATTTTCTTGAAGATGCCAGCATTCCAAACGAAAACATTTCTCAAAGTGAACAAAGAAACTGGCAGGAGCGGGATTCGAACCTGCGACCTCCGGGTTACCGTACCGGCGCTCTACCAACTGAGCTATCTTGCCCTATGTTGGCAGTCTCCCAAATTGTCAGTATGTTTGTTCGGGTGGGCGCTAGTCAGAAGTCATAAACCCAAAATGCCATATAGCCAGGGATCACACCCAATTTTACGATACAACCTGGGAAGCGACATTGTGGGGATCACTCAATGAGTATACGACTTTTTAACTTATAATTCGTCAAACTATCCACAAGGGAAACTGACTAGGTAAATTTGAATACATTTTCAAAGTGAACAAAGAAACTGGCAGGAGCGGGATTCGAACCTGCGACCTCCGGGTTACCGTACTGGCGCTCTACCAACTGAGCTATCTTGCCCTATGTTGGCGGTCTCCCAAATTGTCAGTATCTTTGCTCTAGTGGGCGCTTTCAATTTCAACAGTTGAAATAAGCAAATTATAAACACTAGTGCATGCCCGTTCGAAATGTGCCTGTTCGAAACAGACAAATTGCTTGGCTTTCGTTAAAAAAAGCCACGGGTGTATATTTCCATGCCACATGCGGAAGTGAGTTTTGGAAGTTTTGGAAGTGAGTTTCTTGGGAAGAGCTTTTTGGTAAACACTGATGCGCATGCGTCTAATTTATTTGCATATTAAATCAGGCCCCATTGCATGCGTGGTGGTCTATACCCAAGGTGCAGTGCCCGTTGAAAATGTGCCGTGGTGCGTGGCGGTCTATACTGCCACGTTTGCAGATTTAGGCCTCCGGTTTGCTGTTTTTGTGAGAACTGCTCATCCAAACAACTTCAAAATTGACACTGCACATTCTTGCATCCTGAGCAATACACCTGACGATTTTCAACTTCATACAGTGCCCGGTTCTGGAGATAATCGAATTACACACAGACACACATACTTACAGACAGAGATTCCTGGAATTATAGTAAGATGCACAAAACTTGGGTGAGCTCAAACTGATTGAGCTAAAACTGTACAAGTTGAAGTATAAACACGAAATATGAACACTGCCTGCAACTCTTATAATGTCAGCTCTTATAATGCTATGAACTAAAATGAAGTGACGGCTCCAAATGTTTTTTGAAAAGTGAAAGCTTAACTTGGAACTGGTTTTCAATTTGAAATTGCCAAAGAACAGTTACACGAAGAACTGTGCAAATGTTTCCTTTTTAATTAATGTTCTCAATCAGATATGCATGATTATTTTTTTTTAACATTGCACGAAATGTTTACTCTTTTATTTCAAAACATGGAAGAAAAACAAAATATGTTCTGAGAATGAAAAATTATGCACGTACTGAATTACCCTATGTCTATCACAAGACTTGTTTAACGAATGGAACACAGGTCCCGTTAAAGGTCCACTAGGGTTTAAAATGGTGGCAATTTAACATCGAAATTTTCGGTCAGATTAAATTGTTTCTTCTGAATGTTTGGTCCAGTTGTCGACAACGATCCTGGGGTGATGAGGCCATGCTAAAATGCTGCTAGATTGGAAAAGGGTTGGGGCGAAAATGTGTTACAAGGCATAAAGCCTGGTTAACAAAATTAAGGGGTAAATCTAGACTTTTTATTTTTATCTTTGGAGTTTTTGCTTTCGAGGGGGTGCTATACGTCATGCTGCTATCGTTAGAGTCGTATGCTGTAGAAGCACTGTGAAGTTTCCCTAAACTGTTTCCTGTCAAATACTGAATGATATGCACATTTTTAAGATAACTTGTCCCTGGGTTTAGACAAATTTGAGTTGTCTAAAAAGTTGAGTACAAGATATATAATTGTTTAATCATGCAAGACCATATGAGCATTATTTACAACTGGAGAGGAAATATGGGTGTTGGGGGGGGGGGGGAGGATGCGTCTGAACACAAACTTCTTATGAAATAAAGAACATTAATGTTATATTAAAATTATACATGATTCTTGCGGGTGCAACGTCTTGGGAAGTGGAAAGTATTTAGCTTTTTATTCACTGCGATCAATCAATTCTCGTCATCCGTTCTTTGGTCCTGGTTATACTTTGCTTTTTCTGGTTTGTACATTTTGATGTCACTTTTTTAAACAGTACTAAATAAACAGGTACACTGTAAACAGGATCGTGTAATTTTGGAAGTAGGTTTGAATTTGTATTTATTTTTTTTATTTTTTTTTATTTTTTTTGGGGGGGGGGTGTTTTTTACGCTGTGGTACCCCTGATGAACTAGCTTAACACATGATTTGACATAATCCGGTAATCCCATCACTAGAAAATACGTTCACCCCTAGTTGCAAGTGGTAAACCATATACATGTATACGAACTAGGCTCCATAGCTTATTTGAAGGCCCCCAGCCCCTCAAGTAAAAGATTGTGGAATTGTTTGTAATTGATCTGACTGCTGGAAGAAATGAATTGGGGGAGATTAAGCCAGAATTTACTGAAAAAATACCTCATCTTGAGTTATGTAATTAGAATTGTACATAAACAGCTTGAGGTAAAGTTACACAGTTG
Source organism: Hippasteria phrygiana (assembly GCA_037893225.1). Classification (NCBI taxonomy): domain Eukaryota; kingdom Metazoa; phylum Echinodermata; class Asteroidea; order Valvatida; family Goniasteridae; genus Hippasteria; species Hippasteria phrygiana. Next base: position 703,771 of record JAZGUH010000656.1, on the reverse strand, counting down.
TGTGTAGGATTTTGTTTGTTTTACTATTTTCCCCCATTTTGTTTACTTAAGTAATGTACTTTAGATTCGTGCCACTATTTTGGTCTCATTTTTTGGGATATCCGGACAGTGCCTCTTAAGATTATGTTTTCTGTTATTTAACATTTTTTTATTTATTTTTTTATTTAATGTGGAGAGATGAGGTTAACCAAACTGTTGTTGGAATTACAGGGAACCCCAGTATATTCATCTAAGCAGGAATATCAGCAAAGTGTGATGATTTTCAACCATAAACAAGTCATACATGTTTTACCTATGTTCATTTTCAGTTTATATAAATGAATATATATATAAGTAAATGAAAAGTAAATCATCTGGAGAATAGCTAGTAAAAAAACCAACTAAACTTACACTCTGAGAAGTAAATGTTTAAAAAGGGGATTAAATAAAGTAAAACACTTAAACAAAAACCGGAAATTTAAATAAATTCAAGGTTCCCCGCCCCGGTTTGGTTAATCTCTCTCTTTTTTTTTTAGATGAATCTTGTCATTTTAATTTTTGTGAGTAAATTTTTTGTGCCAATTGCAGTCACAGCAATGTTGTTTTCAGAATTTGTGGAGCATTGCTATTGAGTGTCATTTGAAATGAACATTTTCACAAGCATACAAGACTCTCATTTTGAAAACTGCGTGTTTGAAATGTCAACAAAACTTAACCAACTCTCCAGCCAAACTACCAGATCATTTGACTTTTTGAGGTAGAGTTTTAAAAGAAAGGAGAGTGATGAAAGAACATCAACTTTACGTGTGTATGCTTGTGAAACTAACTTTGAATAGCCTTTATTTATGTGTTGATTTCATATATTTTTACATTTCTAAACGAATCAATTGGGTACATTGTTTGTACAACTTCTTTGTAAAGAGAGCATCAAAGTTACTCAAAAAAACCAAAACTCAACGTTCAGTACTGTAGTTCTACCCCAAAACACCTTTTTTTTAAATGGATTCTGTATTTTGTCTGACGGGCTAATCGTATAAAGCTTTACCAACAGACAAGGAACATATAATGGCCTCTTCACATTGAACTTTGTAATGCTTATATATAACTTAATACCTGAATCAAGTGTATCTGCAATGACTAACCGTTCTGTGCAACATTGAAAGTGTTGAGGCCAAGGTTGAAAAAATGTTTTTAAGTATGTTAGTGTGACGTGCAACTATACAATAGTGGAAAACTGGTTTAACATCCCTGTTGTCATCCCATTCCAAAATCTGTAGAAAACTATTAATTTTGGACCAGTTTTTTAAAGAGTACATCAAATGGGAATCAAGCAACAGTTTATTTTGTATTTTAATATGAATTCTAGATTTTATGGAACTTTGCTTGGAAAATATCATTGATCACCCATACCCTGATGGTAATGTAGTGATGGCTAACAATCAGTGGTGTTAAGCCAACTATTGAAACTATTTATGTGTATTTAAATTTAGCTTTTTATCTAAACAACTTTTATCATGTGTATTGAAAACTTATATTGAATTCAAGGATGCGAGTCATGTTTTTGTAATAATACTTATCTTATTTTTGACTACGTAAAGACAGTACAATTATTCTATAGCATACCCAATAAAAATAGCATTCTTGAGTGAAAGGAAGGTGTTTGCTGCATTCTTGAATAGTTTATATTATCAATTCTGAAATATCAAAATGATGTTCTTGGGGTGAACAGAAACAACAGCAGAACATGAACATTTTAGAATAAAAACTGTTAATAATATAGTGGGCGGAGGTTTGGACTCCCGCCGCAAAACGATGCGGGGCCCCGGAATTGACCACGGGTCGTACTTAAGGTGTGGGTTTCCGCTCAGTGTAAGTTACCGCTATACAAGACCCCGCCTTAAACATAAATTGAAGCCGTGGTTGGTAGCATATTTCAAGTTCCCACACAAAATCCTCCTTACACCCTCATTGCATAAGAAAAAGGCATGTTTAGGAAGTATTTTGTATTTTGTTGTAATTGTTTTTTTTCAACAATCAAATAATATTTTTTTTGTAATCATTAATAACTATTCGTTTTTTTGTCAGGGTTGGCCCTTCCATACTTTCCAACCCGTGGTTTGCAAAACCCGGGGTTGGCGATAGAAACGACAACGACGAGTTCAGCGCCGATCTGCGCACTTCCGCGTTTGAAAACGAGGATCTCAATGTCACAGTAAACAACTTTATGCTGATCGTGCGCCTGCGCTGCCTTATATGGCCTGATTAATTCATGCATGAATGAATGTGCTGAAAAGCGTTGTTTTGTTTGCCACTGACATTCTCGCTTTCAACCCGAAAGTGCGCAGAAGAGGCTAATGTTAAATTCCTCTATTGTATGCCTGTATGCCCGCACGCTATATTTCATAACTTTGCAAAATGCATATCGAACAAAGAAGTCCAAAATGAAAAAATAATATTTTATATCTCTTCTTTTTTTTAAGTTGAATAAATTGTATTTCAAATAAAATATGTTTTATTTAAAAATAGATTTTTAAATAAATTGAGGTGGAAAAAGTGGGGTCAATGCAATTAATAGACAATTTTGTGTGCGGTACTTGCTTGGCAACTGGACTCTTTATACTGTAGAGTCCAGGCTATACGGCACTTTTTTATATTATACAGATCATCAGGTAAAAACACCATGTTAGCACTCCCTCCCATGTGTAAATGGCATTACCAATGCCAAAAGAGGGCTTTCAAACTGATTACACTGAATTTGTTTTCAAAAAATTCCCAAAAAAGAGAGCTTGGTCTTGACATTTAATTTAATTTAATTGGTAAACCTGTTATATACATGTATGTGGGAAAGTGTTATGGGACTGAAATAATAAGCTGGTTGACTGAACAGTCGACTCTAAAATTCTGAACTAGTGACCTTTAGTAATGCTGTTTTTGTTGGTTTGTGTTTTTCTTGTTTGGTTAGGTTTAGATTTGTTTTGTTTTGGGGTCCTTTGGTTGCCTAGCGCCTCCTTCCCATCTAGCCTCTCCCCCGCCCCGCCTCCCCCAGCCCCCCCCCCCCCCCCCCCCCCTTGCCCCGAAGTCGGATAGAATACTAGGTCGACAGAGGGCGCTAGTTGATACGACAGACTAGGATGGGTACCCTGAAGCAACCCAATTCGGTCAGTTTTTCTGCGTGGAGTGATGAAGCAGGGGGATGAGACATCGACGGACATCGCCCAATTCTTTGTTCAATATGCACCAGACTACAGATGATTATAATATTATTCCAGGCTGACGACGATTGGACAGAAGTTTGACAATCGCCCTTGGAACTTTGGGACAAAAGTGGACAAACAATAGCACGAGTTTACCCATTCTTTCATCCCTGAGTTACCCAGCCGCTTGCACTTTGCAATGGGCGCCATGCTGCAATGTTTTGGTAAGTGAATTTACCTAGGCCTACCCCCTACCAAAATCAATCAGCACAATCGTGGAAAATAACCAACCCTCCTCGAAAAACCTGTTAGGCCCTATTTCGAGTTTTATGTCGGCAACATAAAACAAAATGAGGTTGAAATTAATCAGTATAGGCCTAACGGTTAGGGCCTACTCGGCAAGAACATCTCTAACAGAATTACATGAACATTTTTTGACTGAAGTCTTAAAATAGTAAGTTGGGCCAAGTGTTTAAATACAATCCAGGGCCCAATAGCGATGCTTAATCATATGGTAAGCAGAAAAGTTGTGCTAACTATAGCAGGAAAATTTGCTTAAGCATTAGTGTATTTCGATCATGGCCAAGTCGCGCTAACGCTTGCATCGAGATTTATATTGTTGTGTCACTAATTTAAGCAAATCCTGCTTCCGAAGTTAGCGGGCTCTTCGCTGTGCTTACTGCTTACAGTCTCTATGAAATGGGCAAGGGTTCCGTTAGCAGAAAATCATGTGTTAAGCAGCACAATGGCCCAGAACACAAATGGATGGTTATTTGGATGTTCCTGACTGATTCTGGTGGGGGTATTATGCCTACATTCAACAGATGTTTAACCCGGCCTTCTGTCTGGTTGTAATTGGTGGATACGCATAGGAATGCGTATAGGTGACAACCGGTCTTTTTCAAACTGCGGCTATGGCTGTCGTCCGTACTCAAGAGGTCAGACAGTCTTGCTTAGTTTGTATTTTGTTTTATGAACGTGGATATTTTGCTGGCACTGGCCAAACTTTCTGAAACGATGTATTGCTGGCAATTCTGATGCTGCATGATGAGCAGGGGTTGTGAATTTGACCCCGCATAGAGGAATTGGATTTTTTTTCCCTATATTTTCCTGTTTTTTATTGACAATTTGTCTCTTTTAAAATATTGAATACAGACGACAGCCATAGCCATGGTTTGAAATAGACCACCCGGCCGGTTGATGTCTATAGGCGCATTTCTGTGCTTACTCCCTCCATTAATTTTTGAACTATATTGTTTTTTCAAACAAAGCTTTCAATCACACAAAGGGGGGGGGGGGGTGGCTTTGAGTGCAATGAATAGGACCACTTTATTCAGTGTGGTTTCTATAAACCGTTTTTATATTCTCAAAACAGTATCAACTTTTACTGACATTAGAAGAGCAAGCACATTAGAATGGATGTGATTGGTGGCATTGGTTGTCATGGTTGTAAAATCCCCTTCTGATTGGCTAATAATATGACATTATTAGCTGTTCTAATTTCAGAGGTGTTGCATTCATCAGTAACTGGTACCCAGAGAGGGATCCCCAATTATTTCCTTATTTTTATTGCCATTAAAAAATATTTTCTGGTTATTATTTTCCTTATGTTCTATGCAAAGATATGCGAAAAGATTATCTCTCAGCTCATGACAGATATTTCGAATAAAATCAATTAGTATTTGGAATGGTTCACAGTGCCATAGGTTAGTGTATAAATTACATGGTTTGTTTGTCATTCATACCCACAATGCATTGAGAATGTCAAAAAGATTGATTGTTTGCTTTTACGCTTGGCTGCACAGCCCCGATCTTGGCACCCCATCAATAACAGCCGGAAGCAAGGGGTTGAAAAGGTTATTAAAAAATTTGTTAAGGGCCTTTTTGCTCGTCATCTGTTGAGTGTTGATCAGTTTTCAGTTTGGACATGTAGATGAACCAGAAACTAGAACCTTTTTCAATACAGATTCATAAATGCCTCAGCAAGTTTCACTATCCCTATTGGTCGAGAGCCTGTCACGTGGGTGTGTTTAAACAGTTGTTTAAACACAGCTGGAGGTTGTTTAAACACGGCGCGTCATAACCAGCTGTTCTCAGCCGATACGCAACAGGGAGAGCGTAGTAGGTGCATGCACAAGATGTACTGAACTTTATAATGCTCCATCTCGTGCGTGTGCGTACATGCACGCGACAGACTGGCGCGGAGTGCCTTCACGCGCTCACAAGGCCGATACGTGCACACTGAGCATGTGTTTTGTACTGAGCAAATAGGAGAAAAAGTGGGGGGTGAAAAAGCTTCGCATTTTGTCCTTTTTACGGGAGGTTTTTGTTTTTTTCGTAAAAAGGCATTTAGAATGGGGATAAAAGTGTGATGACCCGGTCTTTACCAGTCAATAATAACCTCGAAGGGTCGTAACAGCGGTCACGCCCCTCCTCGGTTACTATTGATGTGGTAAAGAACGGGTCATCACACATCACACCGATTCACTCTTTGGGAATATCAAAATACCAATGAAGTAGGTTTCTCATTTTAGTACTGGGTCTATGAAATTTTAGAAATTAAGAAATGTTATGATAAATTCATCATTTTTAACATCTTGTATTAACATCTAATTACTAATTGCTCAATCAGCCAGGCTGCTCAAGGAACCTTTGGAATGTTCCAGACAATCTGAAAGAAATTGATTGGGATTTTTTGTATGGAAGTCTCCTATTAAATACAAGGCTAAAAGCCACTTTAGGTAAAGGGTTACAACAGATGGGGCGGGGTTGGCCACATTTCAGGTTGCCTGCCCAACCACCCTTACAGTTTTGTTGGCCCAGAAATCTTCAGATGCCAAAGAAACTATGCCAATTTTCAGACCTATAGACCCAGGCGGAATAACTTCCACCGTTGGTAAGACCAACTCCTCCCCCTTTAAAATTGGGATGGGGTGAGGGGTAAATAGAAGCATGGTTTCTAATCCCTTACTCCTCAACTCTAGCATTGGACTATAGCATCACTTCTAGCCACGCCCCTAAGGCAGCTCTATGGAACTTTGTGCAGCAGTTGGCCAATACATTAAGCCCCGCCCCTTGATGTTTAAACTAATCACAGCTGTATGGTCTGACAAAAATCTGCCACTCTTAGCTGTGATTGGCCAATACAACAACAGATGGTGCTGAATGAAACAGTGTATTGTTTCTTTGGATAAGATTTTGCTTGTTCAATTTATAGTTGATATGATTGGACATTGTTTCACAAGCTCCGTTCATGTGATTCTACCATGAATTGTAAATGAATAAGGAAACACAAGTATAGAGGCAAGTTGTTATTAAGGAGGGAGAGGGGACAGGGGGCGGAGACTTTATGAAGAGTTGAATGTCTGGTTCTGGCTTTGGCAATTCCCTGCAGGAGTTGACTCTCCTTAATTAACTCCACCATTGGAATCAGAATCACGATTCCATTTTTTTAAGAAGTCGACTCCTTGAAGTAGCCAATTTCTACTTCCTTGGAGTAAATTTCAGGTACCGCTCAATGATTCTGAAACTCACCAACTTCAAAGAAGGATTTAAAGATTGCCTGTTCCCTCCAAAGAGTACATGCAAGCTGATTCATGCATTAAATCAATGACAACACTGTGCAGATTCACAGGATGCGGCCATAATGTATGGAGTCAATTCTGAATGGAATCTGTCAGACTTTTCTCGTTAATTCTAAAGTTTGTATTGATATATACAGATCTGGTGATGTGCCAATGCAATGACCTCATTGACGTCAAGTGTGTGCTTGCTGGTCTTATCTAGGAGGAGTGAGTACTACTGGAATCACAGGTATGGGCTTCCAGATTTAATTCATTTAGCTGTTAAATCACTACAGAGTGAACAAAGAAAACAGACAGCAGCAGGATTTGAACTTTCTGCCTCTGGTTTACAGAAACTTACTCAGTCAGTGCTACTTTGCTCTATGTTGACGCTCTCCCAATTTTGTCCGTATCTTTGTTCAGATCTTTGTTCAGGGGCGCTAGTCAGAACTCATAAACCCAGGATGCTGTATAGCCAGGTATCGTGCCTCAATGTTATGATACATATGAATCCAATATGACTGCCACCAAAAATTCAAAATGTGTACTTAGTTATTGCAAGATTTTAATCAACTATACTTTTCACTCCAATATTACATGTATACTTAGATTCAGTGTAAGTGCCAAACAACCAATATGGCTGCCAAAATCCAAGATGGCCACCACGATATACAAATAGGCCTCCATAAAAACAACATGACATTAACCAGTTCACAACGAGTTTATTTTGACACGGCCGGACTGAAGCACTGGATTATTTATCACTAGACATCGATGCCAGGCGGGTTGAACCCACCCGGGGGCAGCACACTCATATTTCGGGCCTCATATCGTTGCTGTGGCTCGCTGCCAGATATTTTCTCGCCTCGGTGGTTGCGTGTTTACCTGTCATCTGTTCCGAATACTGCAAAACCTTTGCGTGTATACACGTCATCCGACACGAACTGGTTAAACATGTTTTGTTTACCTTATATGTTTTAAGATTTTTAAATGTAAAATGTTGGGGTCAGGGAATTAATGAATTTGTCGTCACGTTGGATCAGACAAAACTGTTGGCTGTGACCTCTGAACTTGCCAAATAAAGGTTAGATGGGCTTCTATAGCCATGTCAGGTATGTTTGGATGTGGAATTTATTACGTGCATTTCAAATATCCTCCAACGAGTGCCAAAATCCAAAATGGCTGCCAAAATACAAGATGGCCACCCAATTAAATCTGAGTTTCATAGCAAATGAATTTTCTGACCTAAGATACAAGTCTAGCCTGTTTTTAACTGTCATTCTGCATCTAAGGCAGCCATTTTATAAAAACCAATACATGTACATATGTATGTAGGTGGCCATCTTGTTTTTTTTTGGCAGCCATCTCGGTCTTTTGGCACTTACATTAAAAAGACATAAAATTTGTCAGAGGAAATACATTTGTTGAGATGTAACAAAACCAGTAAGTGGAAAATTCTATGAGTTAACAGGGTCAGTCCAGGTCATTTGTTCAGCAATCTTCAAATTGTAATGAGTTGTCCCACATACTTACCACAAGACCTACATGTTAATTCTCTACTAACTCAAACAATCAGGGGTGACATTTGTCAGGATTTTTCCTGATTTCAGGATTTTTTTGTCGTGATTTCAGAATTGTTAAAGAATCTCTTTTGCAATCTGGAATTCCTGAGGTGTTGTTCTAAAGGTGATTTTTACCTGTAAAAGTGGATATAGACCAATAAAAACGGATATTTTAAGGGGGTGCTTTTAGGCAAATACAAACTATATGTTGATCTGGGGTCCTCGTGGATTTTTTGTGGATTTTTTAGTGGATTGCGTGGATTTTTCATTTTTGGCCAATCTCACCCCTGAACAATATTTTACTGGAGAATTGTTAATTTTAGTTTTCTTATGGATAAACTGACTAGGTAAATTTAAATAAATTTTCCAAATGAAATAAAATAAAGAAAGTTTTCTTTGTTCATTTGAAAAATTCATTTTTAATTGTGTCAGAGTCGGAATTAAGAAGATGGAGATTGATTCCTACAACTCCGCCCAAAATATCCAGTCTCATAGTTGATTGAGGGGCGGAGTGTGAATGCAGTACGTGTCCTTTAAAATCCACTTTTACCTCGCAATGGCACTCACAACACACAAAAACCCAGCCCATTATTAGCATTCTCTTAATGGCAGTGTTATACCTCTTTCTTAAATAGGATGACATGCATATGTTTCCTGTGAACATGTCTACAACAGCATGTCTAGTCCACTGACGATGGAGAATAACGCTGATGTCGTTGCTGCAGTGTGGTTCCCGTCTCTCAATCTTGCTGGGTTGCTCAATCCAGGATGTTCATGGGCAGCCTCAAGATCTTGACGAACCAGGCATCGGAGGGAGTCCATCACTGGTGCTGATGACGACAACATGATGTTGACTGCCAACCTGATGCTTTCCTCTTAACACACATGTATTGTCACTAATAATTTGATGTAATCAAACTGTTATCCCACATTATATTGTGATGAAATCTGCTTAACCAATTGGTAATTTTGCCATTGCATGCAGACTGCAGAGATGTAAATTGTCCAGTGTTCTAAGCGGAATTCTGCTTTTTAAAAATTTTCCTCCTAAAATCCAATTTTTTTAAAAGAAATTTGTTCCCAAAAGTTTAAGAATTCAATGCAAACAACGCTGCCTTTAACCTCTTGAGTACGTTTTTTTACGGGAGACGCCGGGGTGTCGCGGCGGTTCTGGCAGCTAAGCGAACCACTACAATGTGTTTGTGCAGTCAAGCGTAACATAAACAATAATCCAACAAATGGCATCATACGGCCTGGTGGCACTTTATTTTTTCACCATATGGCGTCTTCCGTACGCAAAGGGTTAAACAAAATCTTTTCTGAAAATATCACACAGTTTTGATCTCTGCCATATATCAGTACACATTGTCTATTATAACCACTTGTTAGCTGTAAGTGAATACGTATTTGTGGGTCAAAAACAAACTGTGAGTCAGTTTCTTTTAATATGGAAAACTACTTACCCATATTGGTGTTGTTTTATGGATAGACTGAATGAAAAATCTCCAAATTGTAAATGCAGTTACAAGTCTGCAATGTGGATTTTGAGAACAGAATACAATATAACAAACACGATGGGGTAAAGCGATTTTTGGTTGCCAATGGATTTAGCCATTCTTGACTAACGAATATTGATCAAAACTTCTATCGATAAGATTTGAAGCTTTGCATGGTGGATGCGATATGAGAGAGACTGGGATTGCGGGTAACACCATGTGAAATAAATCTCTTCTAGGAAGAAGTGTGGTTCTGAAAAGAACCGGGGTGAGTGGGTAACTCGACGTTTCGGACAGTGTGCTCTGTCCGTCCTCAGGAGTGTGAGTGATGGTTGAGTGATCACTCACACTCCTTAGGACGGACAGACCACACTGTCCGAAACGTCGAGTTACCCACTCACCCCGGTTCTTTTCAGAACCACACTTCTTCCTAGAAGAGATTTATTTCACATGGTGTTACCCGCAATCCCAGTCTCTCTCAAAACTTCTATCAACAAAACCGGTGGCTTTCTCTTCTATTCATTCATGGGAAACAATAGCAGCCAGTTACTAAAAGCATATTCTAAGTTTCAGATATTGGTATTCTATTAGGATAAAATAATAGTTGTAGACAGGAAAACCTTGTTGTTTGTAAACTAAAAAATAGGATACAGAATGTATGAAAAACCCAACAAATGCCATGCCCCATTGTGCTTCATTACAAAATGTGTTTTGCTGTATGGTTTCGCTTCTGTGTTTCTTGATTTCAACAATATTCAGCACAATTGTACTAAATTTGGGAGCCAAAGGGGATGTTTGGTGTACCCCAAATGTTCAGTTGTTACATGTACAGAGCATTCTACTGTCAACTGTTAAACTTCTAGTACGTCCTTTTCATTAGATATAAATGAGTCAAATCAGAATAAATGTTTATTTCTAGTTAGGTTCTATATTTTAAGTAATTTTATTCTACTCCTGAAATTACTAGATTCAAAAGTTTGAATGTTTACTCTAATCAGCATTTGTTTGATGAAGAATAGTTTGATTGCATTTGATTTCAGCAGTTGATTTTGTGTCACATGCAGACCTTTAGGCCACTTTACTAAAATACTGGTATGTTTAAATCCCCACTATTCAGAATTGAAATTGAAATGTATTTTACGCGTAAGCTTTGGTAGAAAACATGTTCGTGTATGTGTACTCAAATGTTTAAAGAATTTGTCTTGAAGCGAATTCAGGATTTCATGAAAGTTGCTGTGAACTAGCCCAATAGTTTCACTGAAACATAAAAGTATCAACTTTACTTACGTTGTGTTAAGCGCCCATCTGAACAAAGATACTGACAATTTGGGAGACCGCCACATAGGGGAAGATTCAGTTGGAAGAGCGCTGGTAAAGTATTCCGGAGGTTGCAGGTTCAAATCCCGCTCCTGTCAGTTTTCTTTGTTAACTTTGAAAAGTGTTAAAAACTTGTTTGAATTTGAAGTTAAATGTACTAGGCATAAGTTTTTTTTGGAACAATTTAAATTGTAGTTTTACATTTGTTTGGCATTTAAATGTTAAACCATGTTGTTTAAACTAAAGCTTTAGAGATCTACATGTACTTACAAGTAGGCCCTATCGTGTTACAAACTTGTGGATTGTTTGACGTGTTACAAACTTGTTTGATCATTGAGAAAAGCTCATGCATGATTACATCTCCTTACTTGTAATGTTTACATTGTGCAACGATGAGTGGATTATCTGACTTTACTTACAATATCAAGATCTTTGTAAAATTAAGATTTTCATACCGAAAACCACTAGAGTTTACACATGTTAAACTATGTAAACAAAGTTGTGAAGTGTGCCATTCTATGTATCACATTGCAACAAGGTTAGAAACAGTGTTAGAAAGAGTCATTACTCAGCGATTTTAGTGCAGTGTTTGACCACAGAATGTCTTTGAAGCCGGAAGAAGATAACTCAATAAAAAAGAACTTAAATGAATTGAAATCAGACTGTTTTTACTCGTTTTTTCTGTTGGTTCTCTCTTGCGTCTGTCCACCTTGCTGTGTCCGCCATGTTGAATTTAATTATATATAAAATATATATATAACTAGGGCGTCCTTTTTATGCAAATAACTTGTTGCCATGGAAACCTATTGTTCTGTCGATAAAGGGCGCCCTCAAGAGACGGATTTTGTCCAGGGCACACAAGGTGCCCTGGACAAATTGTGTCTCTTGAGGGCGTCCTTTGTTGCGTAGCAACAAAGGGCGCCCTCATGCGACGAGTAAAGAAATACAATAACGGTGATTTTGAAGGGCGCCCTCTTGCGACAGATTTTAGAACTATTGATATATAAGAAAACACACTTTGCATTTTGAAGGCGTTTTAAGTCCTAATGTGACTTTCAGGAAAATGTAATTATGAAAGCCCCCCCAACCCCCCGCCCCCCAAAAAAACCTTTCATTCCCGTTCCCTTAGAATGTGTTAATATGTACATGAAATATATATGTATAGATACTATTTTAAACGCACAGAAAGAGACAAAGAAGTTTCCTGAATCGATTTTCATGCCATGTTTATTACTCAGAAAGATCTCCAACACATCTAATTAATTTGCTCCATACAAATAATTATCGACTTTTTATTACATTATTTTTATTACATTCTCATATCAAAGCTAAATATCTAAAAGTAATAAGATTAAACAGTTAAGCATGTATAAAACAAATGTATAAAACTGTTGAGATGCCTAAAATATACTTTGATCACGATTATGCAACGTGCTAGTTAAAAGTTTAAACTTCACTGATTTTAATAAATTTGATTTTTGGATTAGAATCTACTTTAAGTACCAGATTTGTATTCGGGAATTCGTAATTTTATTCGTAAAGAAACTGAAAAGTTTATTACGTGTTTGTTTGTGATCCTCTGAATTTGACTAGTTTATCAACTTGCCTGAACAGATTTAATCATTATGCGCAAATATAGGTCACAACAGTTATCGACATCGTCTCAAATAACAATCGCCAAAGTACATGTACCATACTATTCTTAACTTTTACATTTGTCAAATTATACTTTGAAGATTCAGAGAAATACAGTATACGTGCAAATTACAAAAAATCGCCAAATCCGCATGCACATTTAGATAGTAAGGGGATAATTTTCCTCCTTTCTGAAATGAATTGAATATTATTTTAATTAAAAGCAAATACAGAAATTGTTTAACTGTCGGAACATTTCAAGCAGACACCACCATCAAAGCTAAATAATAACCAGCCACCAACATAGTTTATGGAGGGGGGGGGGGGGGGGGGAGGGGAGGGGAGGATGGATTCACAGTGTTTCTTGTGGTCCTCTGAATTTGACTATATCAAATTGCCTGAACAGATATGATCATATGTCAAAAAGGTCACAAAAGTTATCGGCATCGCTTCTAATATTCTCCAAAATATATGTACATAGGCCTACTATTCTTAACAACTCTTACATTTGTCACATTATACTTTGAAGAATCAGGGATAAATACAGTATAAATGACAAGAATTATTCAGCTTAAAAATAAAGATAATAATGATGAGTTTCCGAACATTATTGTTACTACCTATTTAATTTATTCACTCCAGAAAAAAAAACAATGTGGTGCTATCACTGCAAAAGAAATAATATTTCAAAAGTAAGAAAGAAAAAAAAGTGCAAAACCTTGATCAGATTTGATCTCGGGCCGCGTGCCCCAACGGCTCCACCGTTGGAGCACGCGGCCCGAGATCAAATCCCGCAGTCTAAACCACTCGGCCATCGGTCTAAGAGGTTAGTCTCGCACAACCGGCAGCATTTCTTGCTAGCTACATTCCAATAATTTTTTTTGTTAAAGCATGGCAAGGAAATGAGCCACAAACTCTAAGAAATCTTAATATTTTGGGGAGATAACACAAAGTATACCACTATCTATCTACTCAGTTTGGCTGGGTAAACGAAGCGATGATTATCTATTTAGATTGGGGTGGGGTTGGGTATAGGGATAAAAACCCAGTATTTTAATTACCTAACTGGAGGGGCAGCCAATGTAGATAATGCCTAGTGTTTATTTATTTACTTATTTTGGAGGTGGAGGGAGATAATATCCAGTATTTATTGATGTATTATTAAGGAAGGGGGGGCCAGGTGGGGATAACGCTTAGTATTTATCTAATTATTTTATGGGAGATAATACCCAGTATTTAATTCTATGTATACTTGTATATATATTTTTTTTATTGGGGGGGGGGGGGGGGGGGTCAGAAGATAATACCCTACCGGTATTTATTTACACATTAGGGGCAGCCCGAGAAACGGGGGATAATACCCAGTATTTACTTATTTATTCATTTTATGGGGGTAGTTGGCGGGAAATAATACCCAGTATTTACTCATTTTTGGAGGGGCATTCGGGGAGGGAGGAGATAACACCCAGTAATCCATTTTATTGGGGAGGGGGGCGTTCGGAAGTTAATGGCCGATATTTATTTCAATATTAATTGATTTGATTTTTTGGGGGGAGGGGTTTCTGGGGCTGGAGATACGCAGTATTTATTTAAATATTTATTTTGGAGGGGCAGCCGGGGAAAATACCCAGTAGTCATTTCTTTTTAGAGGGGAAACTAGGGCGGGATCAAAACGTAAGAGCAGTTTTTACAGTACTCATAATTACTTTTAGTAGTTATTTTTTTTTTTTGGGGGGGGGGGGGGAGATAGTACCCACTATTTATAATTTTTTATTTTGAGCATCAGGGCCCGGAATTTTACCCGGTATTTTATTATTTTTCGTGGGGTGGACGTCGTGGAAGAGACAGAGGATACGATCTAGTAATTTTGTAATAGGCCAGTTCGGTATTTCAACTGCGCATGTGCACAATGCCGTGACCTAGCGCGCGCGTTGAACGCAAAAGGTGGTCGCAGAACGGGGCACGTGTTAAATTCAATCAGAATTGGCGTTCGCGTAACATTAACATTACGTCAGCAATTTTATCCCGACTATTTACTTATCTTGGGGGGGGGGGGGTAGAGGGAGATAATATCCAGTATTTAATATGTATTATTTCGGAGAGGCGGCCGGGTGGGGATAACGCCCAGATTGGAGATAATACCCAGTATTTAATTCCATGTATACTTGTATATTATTTTAGGAGTGGCAAAGGTTATTTTTTGTATTGGGGGGAGGGGGGGGGGGGGGGGGTGGATGGATACGCCTGTACTCCAGAGGTGTCCGTTTTATACTTCTTTTTTTTCACTGTGAAGTACCCAACCTACGAAAGCCCACTAGTGCCATGAAGTATATTTTTTCTAAATTCGTTTTTACGAGATATATATATTTTCAAAGTTTGTTTTTATGAGATATATTTTTAGAAACATTGTTTCTACGAGATCTATTTTTGGAAACAATCGTTCTTACGAGATATATTTTTCCAAGTTCGTTTTTACGAGATATATTTTTCAATTTCGTTTTTACGAGATATATTTTTTAATTTCGTTTTCACGAGATATATTTTTCAATTTCGTTTTCACGAGAATTTGTTTTTCCAAAGTTCGTTTTTACGAGACATATTTTTGAAAAAAGAAAAGTATACATGTATATTAGGCTACCAGATTTGTTGTTTTGAATATTTTCTGAAAGAGTAAAGTTTAACGTTGGGAAATGAGGGCGTTCGCTGTGCTTGTCATATGGCGCGAGTTGGGTGTATCCATGGAGCTGTCCAGACTTCTCCAACTCACGTTCAATTATTAAGCAGGCTATATCCAAAATGTCAGGAAATTTCTTTCGCCGAAAGAGTCCGAGCCCTCAAAGGCTACGCGTGCGATGCAGTTGACGTTTACTGGTGATAATATTGTGATTTGACAACAATGAAGCTATGATTTCATCATAACTAAAGCCTAATTTGAAGTAAAAACGAACGAGTTCATCCTGGAGCATGACTGTAACAAACTTATCAGACGCGACTGTACATCTCATAAAAAACGAAGTTGGAAAAAGTATATCTTGTAAAAACAACTTTGAAAAAAGAATTCTCATAAAAACGAACTTTGAAAAATATATCTCATAAAAACGAAATTGAAAAATATATCTCGTAAAAACGAACTTTGAAAAATATATCTCGTAAAAAAGAATTTAGAAAAAAACAACTTCATGGCACAAGTGGGCTTTCGTACCAACCGGTGCCCGTTTTATACTTCTCTTTTTTCTTCACTGTGATGTACCCAACCGGTGCCCGCCTGTACTCCACGGGTGCCCGTTTTATACTTCTCTTTTTTTCTACCGGTAATTATTTTCATATTTCTTTACGTTAGACGTTAGAGGGGCAGCCCGAGGGATAATACCCAGTATGTACTTATTCATTCATCTTATGGGGTAGTTGGCGGGAGATAATACTCATTATTTACTAATATACTTTAGGCATCCGAGGAGGGAGGGGATAACACCCAGTTTTTATCATTTGATTTTTTTTTTAGGGGGGAGGGGTTGGAAGATGATGCCTGGTATTTATTTCAATATTTGGCTGTTTCGGAAGTTTTCCGAAACAGCCTTTGTTTTCGTTAAGATTTTTTTTTTTTTCTTTTTTTTTTCTTTTTCTCTTTCAGACTATTGCCCATAGCATTTGTACACGTTTTCCTTTTTACCGGCACTTTGGCTACTTGTATGCAGCCGATTGTCTTTAAACTTAGCAAACACTTAAAGCAACTGCTCAGAATGTGTGCCGAACTTTTACGTCATGATGACGTCATCACGTGATTTTTTATGAATTTTTGAATTTTGAAAATCGTAACATTTGTTTCAATATATCTAGCGAACAAAACAAGATATTTTCAAAATTCTTTTTGTTATAGCTTTGGTATGTCTCAAAGATATGCCCTAAAAGGCGAAAATTGTGTGACGTCATGATGACGTCATCAAAAATGTTTTTTTTTTAACGCATGTAAGGGTCAATCCGATTACAAAAATATATATATTGAATTTTCCTCTCCCTAATTCCAAAATGTCATGATCGTGGCTCACTCAAGTAAGAAATAACAGCCATTTCAAAATTTAGACCAAATTCAATATAACACAAAGGAATTCTGGGAAGGGCAGATAACCATGGCTCAAATGTGCATGCTGTTTATAAAAAGGGTTGATTTGTAGTCTTTTTTCAAGTCGCTAGACTATTGCCCATAGCATTTGTAAACGTTTCCTTTCTTACCGGCCACTTTGGCTACTTTTAAACTTGACAGACACTTACCCCAACTGCTCACAATGTGTGCCGAATTTTACGTCATGATGACGTCATCACATGTCACGTGACGTCATCTTAAAGGGGCATTTTTTGAAGCCATATATCTACAAAAGTACAAGTCCGATTAAGTTGGAACGTGATATCTAGGTATGCCACCGGGTGTTATAGATGAAAATTGACATGCCGTTATGATTAAGTCAAAACATGTCACGTGACGTCATCTTAAAGGGGCAGTTTTTGAAGCCATTTATCTGCAAAAGTACAAATTCGATTAAGTTGAAAACAAATATCCAGGTAGCCCAGTAGGTTTATAAATAAAAATTGACATGACGTTATGATGACATCATCACATGTTACGTGACGTCATCTTAAAGGGGCAGTTTTTGAAGCCACATATAAACAAAAGTACAAGTTCGATTAAGTTGAAATGTAATATCCAGGCAGGTCTGCAGGTTCATAGATGAAAATTGACATGACATTATGACTTCATCACATGTCACGTGACGTCATCTTAAAGGGGCAGTTTTTGAAGCCATATATATACAAAAGTACAAGTCCGATTAAGTTGAAAAGGTAGGTCAGCAAGTTTATAGATGAAAATTTATGTGACTTTATGATGACGTCATCATGTCACTATTACAAACAACTTTAATTAATTTCAAAATTAACAAAGAAAATTGGCAGTAGTGCGATTGTTTGACAAACTTTAATTGTTGTATTCACATTTCACATCCAAACTAAAAAAAAAAAACGAAACAGCCCTGTGTTTGTCCACAAACACCAACCTCATGCCTCTAGTTATTCATTTGATTTTTTTCCGGGGGCGGGAAATACGCAGTATTCATTTATATATCTCTTTTTAGAGGGGAAGCTGGGAGCGGGGCCAAAACGTAATAGTTTTCATTGTACTTTGTTTGGAGAGATATTACCAACTATTTATTTTTAATATATTTTGAGCAGGGCGGGGAATATTATTACCGGGTATTTTATTGTTTTGTGCTATGTGGACGTCGTGGAAGAATACTATCTAAGAATTTGTTTTATTGGAGAGGGAGAATATACCCAGTATACATAATTGGAGGGGCAGCCAAGTGTACATAAGCCGAGTGTTTATTTATTTCTTTATTTCTTTAATTTTTATTTATTTTTGGTGGGGGAGGGGGGGGGGGGGGTTCGGAAGATAACATCCCTATTTATTTATGTATTATTTCGGAGGGGCGGCCGGGGGGGGGGGGGGGGGGTTCGGAAGATAATACCCGGTACATTGTATTTGTTTCAATATTTATTCATTTGATTTGGGGGGGGGGGGGGGGGGCGGGAGATACGCAGTATTTTTTAAAATATTTATTTTGGAGGGGCAGCCGGGGATAATACCCAGTATTCATTTATGTATTTCATTTTAGAGGGGCAGCTGGCGCGGGGCCAAACCGTAATAGCAGTTTTTGTAGTACATGTACTATTTTAAGTAATTATTTTTGTAGAGGAGACCCACTGTTAATTAATTAATTTATTTGAGGCAGGGTTGGAGATATTACCGGGGTATGTATATTATGATTATTTTTTGTGGGGGGGGGGGGGGGGGGAGCCGTAGAAGAGACAGGATAAAAATCTAGTATTATTTCTATTGGGAAAGGGGAATGCCCAATATCAGTATTTTAAATTTAAAAATTTTTTTTTTTATTATTGTTATTTTTTTTATTAATTTTTGTTTTGGGGGGTGGGTCAATAATATAAAGTATTCTGGGCAAAGGAAAAATTACAAATACCAAGTATTTATTTATTTGGGGCAGCGCGGGGCGGGGGCAGGGTAATAATCAGTATTTATTAATATAATTCATTTTGGGGTGGGGAATAATAACAGTAGGCCTATTTGGAGGGAGAGGTGGGGGAAAAGTATACATGTAGTCCGTATTTACTTATTTTTTATTTCATTTGGGAGGTGGAACAGGGATAATACCCAGTATTTATTTATTTATTCATGTATTTTGGGGTATACTCAAAACACATTCTTAAATAATTTCGGGTAAGAAAAAAAAATCAAGGTAATCTTCGAACATAATAGGGTCGGACGAAAAAAACGTAGGTAACCTCAATAGATTTTGCTCCCCCCCCCCCCCCCCCCCCAACAGAGTTTTGGAAGTGTTTATCATTGCCCCTGCGCTGCACCATTGGTCAGGGCAGTTAAGGGGGGGGGGGGTGTTCTTCAGAGAGGAATATTTTTACAAATTCCTGGAAATAAATAAGCCAGACAATTTGAAAAATATAATTTGAAATATAACACTGCCCTCTTTCTTTTGTTCGGGCACAGTAACCATGCATTCACAGGACATGTTGCAAAATTTCTCTCCAATTTTTAAGAAATTGTCCACTGAAGTTCAATGTTACCCACATTAAAAAAAAAATGACCTCTAAAAATTTTCCATCAATGAATTTGTTTAATGCTGGTGGCATTTTTTTTCTGAAAAAAGGAAACATGGGGTGATGTAAACATGTTTGTGATGGATTTTAATGAAATTAGATATGCAAATGTGGTTCAAATCATAACACTTCATTGCAAATAGTCGAAGCTCTTCGTATATATTATACATGCTGTATCATATCCTGTAGATGCATGGCTTCTGTGTACGAGGTCATTGAAACAATCACTGCAGTTTCAGACTGTCAGGAAAACGCTCCCTCGCAAAAGAACGGTACATACCGAGTTCACTCTACAGGATGAGTCCAAAAGAACCTAACCCAGATATTTCCCATATTTAGTTTCAGAATTCTGTGCTTATATTTGTTAAAATTTGATGGTTTCTGTAGTCGAAGAAAGCTATAAAGTACAGAAGTGATGACGTCAATTAATGCAATGTTTGGAACCAGAATACATTCTAAACTGCATGTGTTTGGAACCAGTTGCCGCGGCAACTGACGTCAGACTTCGGTACTCTATAGTTACAATTTTATGCTAATATACTTACAAATAATTTATGCAAAATAGCAAACATAATTATGAGGGAACATTTGACTCCGGTTATTTTGTACTCACCCTGTGTGATAGTAGGGCCGTGCATGTAGTATGGGAATCGGGTAACCGTTGAAAACAATACACAAAATTATATCTTGGAAATTGTTGTTCATATTGTTCATATTAGGTCCGCACATTAATACTACCACATTGGTGCATCAATGCAGCAAGATGCAAGTGTGTACAGTGAGCTTTACGGCATAAATTGCATTTCTGCAAGCGTCATAAACGTTAATCTGTTTTGTTTTTCCATTTACCCTAGTTTTCATTTTGAAAAATTTCCCACAAATGACATTCAAAAAGTTATGTTTCATTGTCAGACAAAATTACTAAGTAATTCGTCAAACAATCCACAAGGGAAGCTGACTAGGTAAATTTGAATACATTTTCAAAGTGAACAAAGAAACTGGCAGAAGTGGGATTCGAACCTGCGACCTCCGGGTTACCGTACTGGCGCTCTACCAACTGAGCTATCTTGCCCCATGTTGGCGGTCTCCCAAATTGTCAGTATCTTTGTTCGGGTGGGCGCTAGTCAGAAGTCATAAACTCGATTCCGTAATCTGGAACTGGTTCCTGATATTAGCTGTCGGTTACTCAGGTACCAGGTTCGGATGCACAGCCCTAACCCTATTACAGTGGAACGCCGCTATAACGAACATCACGGAATCCACAGATTTTGTTCGGTATAGCGATTGTTCGGTATAGCGATTGTTCGGTATAGCGATTGCTCGGTATAGCGATTGTTTGGTATAGCGATTGTTCGGTATAGCGATTGTTTGGTATAGCGATTTTCAGCTGCCAGTACGCCAACATGGGCGTCCGTTCTTTTAAAAGCGCCCTCTTGCTTCATATTTGACGTGCACCCTCTTTTGATTGTAATTGAACATGTGCTGGCCATTGAATCATGCTGCGGCCGTTTGGGAATTACAAACAGCCCAAATACCCGGTACATTTTTAAAAATCTGTTGCTTTTTTTTTTTCAACAACAATGTTCGGTAAGTTCTGTACACAAAATGTGGGTGCTAAGGATGGTGTTCGGTATAGCCGAATGCTTGGTATAGCGGTGTTCATTATAGCGGCGTTGCACTGTATGATAGTACTCTACATACTGTATGCTTACTGCTCCCTTGGAACCTCTGAGAAAACAAAACCAACTACAGCAGGATTTAAGGCCACTTTTCACATGCCTACTCATCAGCAGGAGGTCATGGTTTATACCCTGCATCAGTAAGATTGGCAATTTCCTCATTCTGCAATGTCTAAAATACACTGAGTTTATTTCCAAATATAACATATCCACTTGCTTGAATTTGAAAAAAAAAAATCCCTTTTGGAGTAAGATTTAGGACAATGAGGGAAGAACAGCAATACAAATTCTGCATAGTATGAATAACTTGTGTAAAAAGTTGCTGTATCTGGTACTTCAATTGTTAAAACTTTTTTTTATTAGGGTCGGACAACATGACACTAGCTCTGACGATTCATGAAAGCATTCAATGCTTGAATGAGAAAGTGTTGGAAAATTGGAGGACATTATTATATTTTGTTGTGAAAGATCAGTGGTGTTTCTCTCATTTTGGAACACCTATATATATATTCTAATAATTAAAAAAAGACAGAACTGTCAGAACTGACTTAAAGAGATCTAAGAGGGCAGTATTCCAGTGTGAAAATTGCATTTATCACATTCTGGAAAGAATCTCTTCAATTTTAAACATAAAGTCACAGGTGGGCAATTCCGTAAATGCATACTTACATGTAGCAAGGAACCAAAAACCATTGTTGAAATATCTTTATTGGTTATATAGATTTCATATCATTCTATTTGGTAATTAAGGTTTAAAAAAATCCATAATTTTCTGACGTAATTCTGTTACCAATACATTTGTGGCCTTAGATCTTTCCACATGTAGGAAGTTTCAATTTTTTTAAATTTTGATATGATAGCAAGGGTATAACCAGACCATATAAAAGTGTTTGTAATCATGTAGGCCATAAGACTAATCCACAGCATGTAAAAATACAGCCCAAATTATTCTGTAAATTCTGCTACTGTTACCGCAGAATTGCCCAGGGGCGCATCTTCCCAGTGTAAGTCTCTTGAATTTCTCAACGGTTCACAGAAAGCAGCAAGCACACAGTGATAAGACGACTACTTGAGGAAGGTCAAATTTTAATTTACCATCTTGTCCTCTGGAACAGCTGTCGGGTCAGAAGTTGAGGATTCCTTCTCTGAAAAACAAAATAATACCAATCTTTCTTAAGAAATGATAACACTGTAGTTAAAGAACAAACAGAGAATGGAAGTTGACCACAAATTTTCTGCAACTCTTCTGACTATAATTTGGTCTTGTGTAGGACAAATGTGACCCACTCTGCAAAAATTAGTCGGATGTCGCGCATTACACTTTCACGTTCGGGGCGGTTTAATGTCTCAGACTTTTAATATAACTGAGAAATCGCATGCTTAAAAGAAATTGTTTAAAAAAATGCATTACACTACAGATTTGTGCCATATATCAAATGAAAGCTTATTTCATGCTCTTTCAGACCAACTGTAAAGCTTAAAAATGTATTTTTAACACATCAGACTTATTTTTGTAGAGTGGGTCACAAATGGGCATTTCAATTTTGTACGACATTAAAAAAAAATGACAATCTCATAACCAAAATAGTAAAATACTAATGAAAGTTTTGATCAATCTATCATTCATATTGCTATAGGATAAAGACAGACTAAAGAGTCTGTGACTAGACACGTTAGTGCTTGGCATCAAGATGTTCAGATAAAAAGTGACCCTGAGGTCGTGAAACTTGCATGCTGTATGGCTAGACAATACATAGAACATAAATGGAAAGCACAAAATTCTATGGGGAGTCTATTTGAATATTTTGAGCAAAGTGTGAAATGTTTCTCAGTCCCACATTTATAGGCTTTATAATGCATTGACTGATAAATACAAAGGCTAGGATGAAAAAAAAAGGCATCAGTATTGTTCTTTCTTCCCTTGCAAACATCACAGTTTGAAAATAACTGCGCCATTCATTTCTGAAATATTACTGATGAGATGAATACGTTTTGCAGGAAATAAACATATGCAACCCATCAACGCCGCCCAGGACGGTTTTGAAATATCCACTCAAAATATAATGAGTGAATTTTGGGTTAGCGCTCTAGTAATTAAAGGTAATATACAACATTTGCAAACATCAAAAAATTAAATTATTATGAAATACCTTACTTGGCTGTAAGCAAATAATAGTCTCAAGCATCCTGTGAAAAGTGGAATTTTTGTATTAATTCCAAGCGATGATCCACCAACTACCATTGGAAAAAACTGACTTTTCCCCCATACTGCCTCCAATTTACCAACTTTAGTTAGTCCACATTTTGTTTGGCAATTGGTTACACATCCATGAATGGGTGCAAGCCAGCTAGTCTAGTTCCCTGACCTGATAATTCCTTGACGTCTACAAATTGCTCCATTATATGAAGTAGGGTCAGGGAACCAGACTACAGGAACAGTATTGTTTCCCCATCATCTATGTACATTGTACACAAAACTTTAATCAAGTCTGTGCTACAGTATTTGCTATAAAATACTAACCCCAAATCCATTCATTTTCTGAAAATTACAGCAAAAGCAAATGTTGCAGACTACCTTTAACACCACATAGGACGATGGTTTACCATCATTGTTCCATTTCCAATTGTGACCCCCACCTTATGAAGCGAGTTCCTTTGAAGTCTTGTAGTATTTCCAGCAGGACCTAGGACCAGTAGCTCAGCTTGCCATGGTCTGATAGAGGCTTCTCTATTGATCCCACTGCACCCTAATACTTGGGTAACTCACAGCCTGTTGTCAAGATAAACAGTTCAACAATATTAATACAATAACAGGTCCAGTCAATGAGCGACATTATTATGATCTTTCACAGTGAAAGATCCCACAGAAAAATATCAGGCATGTGATTCCTAAACGTTTAAATGGTTTCAAAGTTGAGAAATCTTCAGTAAAAAGTTTAGAAAATGTTTGAACCAAATCTAAACAGTAAAACTGGGACTAGAGTTCCAATTTGGTGTTGCTGAGAATTCATGTTTTTGTTGTCAATACTGACTAAAACCAATTTACTCTTTGGAGTACCGAAGTACTGGAAAAAACAGTTTCCTACATGTATTTCAGCATGTTGTTTCAATACTGCATTGGTGAAATTTTTGAAATTGAAAAATGACTTCTCTTACATAAATACTCACTGAATGCAACAAGGAATTTGCCTCACTCATTGAAAGTTGCTCTGGAAGTTTGGACCTGCGGTTGGGTCAGAATATAAGCCATGCTGCTATGGTCAGGAATTCCTTCTGTGAAATATCAAATAAGAAACTGAATATCATACAGAAGACTATGAACAACATACACTATTACACTATACACCTTATCTGCAAATTGCAGCAAATTGTTGTCCGGTATGATTCCAGTAAGGTATGGTTCTGCCAAACTATTTCCAGAAATAACATGAAAATCATAATTTCGATGCAATTTCATAAAAATAGACATTTCAAACATTATTAACATCTGTAAGACTGGAAATAACACGATCGGGATAATATCAAAAATAAGTGCTGAAGTTGACCAAATTCGGTGTTCATTGAGATCCATGATCCATGTGGAGCGAGTGTTTGTTTATTTTTCATAATTTACCAAATCTTTGATGCGTAACTTGTGCCAAAAGTGTTAAAACAATTTGAAATCGCCTCAAATGATAAGTTTAAACTCTAGCCGAGTTCGCAGTAATCCGTTTTACTTATAATACGGGGAGGTAACACCACAGCCCTAAACAGCCCGTGTTTGGGTCACGTGACTAATCGGATTGCAGTATCGGGATTTTGGTGAACGGTATAGCTGTTCCATTTATTCCTCTTAATACTCCAGAGTGTTTACACGATCTAGATTTTTGTTTGCAATTGTTGAACAAATTGCCATTTTTGTCAAGTTGTTAAAGAGATAATGGAATCAATTGGGAACCAAATTTTTTAACATAAACTTTGGAATGGAAGGTCCGATTTCAAAAATTCTTTCAGTTTTGTGTTTCTTTCAGCAAGCTCTTTAATTCGAGTCATATTCCAATGGTATTGGTACATGTTTTAAAAATAGTGTAAGCTGCTCCTACTTCAATTCTTGTAAATATTATATCACTGGAAAGAGTAAGTAAACAAAAATAAAAAATAAACTAGAGGCATGAGGTTGGTGTTTGTGGATAAGGTTTAACCGATGATCGGATCGGACATCGGATCGGGCCGATGTTTGGCAATATCGGCAAAACATCGGATCGGCAAAATTTGTAAGGTTTAACCGATGACGAACCGATGTTCGGCAATGTCAATTAGCAAACTTTATACTCAATTTAATCATACACAAATGTCATGTTTTTTTTATTAGAGCGCGAGTAAAAACGATGTTTTATTTGTGTGTGAAAAATGAACAGTTTTATGCTGTGATGTATTATCATACCGGTGTAAATAACTCCGAGCTCCGCGTCTATGCGATCCGCGCTATCTGCACCGCATGCGTGAAAACTCAGTGCCCGAAGACAACGAAGCTAGCAGTCAGTGCATGACTGTACTGGTCTACTGAACGTCATGAACGGAGTCGGGGAACTGCACTGTGTGAAGCCACGACGCGTTGTGGACTTTAGTTCAGCCGATCACATGTCTCTTGCATGCACAGCATTGGCGATATGTGTGCACCGTGTAATGTTATATACAGCGTGAATACAAAAATACCCTGGAAAAAAGACCAGCATAGACGCCCTAATGGGGAATTCCCTTCACGTGTGGCAATTTTGCTGGACTGAAGCTTGAATTGAATTGAATTTAATTGAATTGAAATCACTGCGAGTTCGGCGTCGTATTTTTACGACCGCAGATTTGTCTGCGTACATGTAAATAAATGCCTGTATTAGTTTTGCCCATTGTCCTAATTTGTTCTCCATTTCAACTTCTATCCAACAACCAGCAGTGTTCAAATAAAATTTAATAGGGTCGGTTGGTAGGCATAACATGTTAATTTTCTACCTCCATGCTAAAGGTGAGAATAATTAACGCAATACCTGTGTTAGAGGGGTCCCGAAACGAAGTACATGTACACATTTTGAGATGCTTTGTGAGACATATGCCTGATGAATTTTATGTGATACGAGCATTGCAAAGTGGAAAATAAAATTTACGTATTGTAAAAATAATCAGCTTCCTTCCTATTTCTTTAAAACTGTAAACTTGTATGGTTAAGTCAAAACTCTCGTGTTGTGAATAATCGACCTTTTTATTCAGAACAAAGATAGATACATGATTGATAGCCTATTAATCAGCAAAAGCAATAAACTAAACAAAATAAATATGAAACTGCGATCACCATATCACAAACTGCACGCACATAGTGCCGCGATACGAAAGCAGTCCATGCCGTACAACGCGCGGGCGTGCCCGGCCAACTGACAGCTCCATGCACGGTGCGTCACCTTAACACGTACATGTACGTTGGCGAAACGTGGAATTATCCACACAGCCGTTTATCACGCACATCACTCAACCACTGGTCCACTTCTGGTCGCAATTTGTTTTGATTAAAACACATCCTGATTTTGACTATCCTTGTTGGTCCGATTCTTTGTTAGTTTTCGCCGGGATTTTATGAACAAATCTTGTCGAGTGGGCCTACGAAGTTCTAGAATCTTTTAGTAATTTGTTGCCTCCAAAGCATGCGTGTCAAAGCATGGTGTTGCATGAATAAACACCCCCCAACAACGGACCCGCTCTGCGCAATGCGCAGGCGCAGACGTTTTTTCTCCCATCGAGCCTGTACTTTGCCACATGCGCACGTACTCCCGGCCGAACATCGACAAGATGTACACGATCTTTGAGTTACGCATAGTTTCACATGTCGGCAAGTACCGCTACTATATGGGAATTCCGGACGCCCGGTCGGCAATTCCTACTATTATGATCGGAAATCGGTATCGTAGAATTAATTTGTCTTCCTCTACCTAATAACATTTTATGGCTTTCGAAAATAGGGTGACCCGAACTGAAGGCATTTTTTTGTTTGGCCCAATTTATTACTGTGTTAAGGGAGTCGTGGTTTGTCTTGCGTATGTCACTGTTGGTTGGGCGCAATCGGTCGATGTGCGCGATCGGTCGATCGTGCTGTGCTATCAGTCGATTCTGACGGATATCTTGGACTTTACTTACCTTTCAAAAAAATCCTCTAGAGCCGTGAATTAGAAAGCAAATGTGTTCGACTGGTGGCAGCGCGATCGGTCCATAGCGTCACGATCTACCGATAGCGCAGCACGATTTTTTGACGTTTTTGATGGCATTGTTTATGTCGATTAAAAACATCGGATCGGATCGGACATCGGCCGATGTTCCAAAAAAAACATCGGCCATCGGATCGGCAGGCAAATCCAACATCGGTTAAACCTTATTTGTGGACAAACACAGGGCTGTTTCGTTTTTTTTTTTTTAGTTTGGATGTGAAATGTGAATACAATAATTTAAGTTTGTCAAACAATCACGCTGCTGCCAGTTTTCTTTGGTAATTTTGAAATTAATTAAAGATGTTTGAAGTAGTAACATGTGATGACGTCATCATAACGTCACATAAATGTTCATCTATAAACTTGCTGACCTACCTAGATATTACTTTTCAACTTAATCGGACTTGTACTTTTGTTTATATATGGCTTCAAAAACTGTCCCTTTAAGAAGACGTCATGTGGCATGTGATGACGTCATCACATGTCATGTCAATTTTCATCTATAAACCTATAAAACAACTTAATCGGACTTGTACTTTTGTTTATATATGGCTTCAAAAACTGCCGCTTTAAAATGACGTCACGGACATGTGATGACGTCATCATAATGTCAAGTCAAATTTCATCTATAAACCTACTGGGCTACCTAGGTATTATTTTTCAACTTAATCGGACTTGTACTTTTGTTTATATATGGCTTCGAAAAATGCCCCTTCAAGATGACGTCACGTGACATGTGATGACGTCATCATGACGTAAACGTTCGGCACACATTGTGAGCAGTTGGGATAAGTGTCTGCCAAGTTTAAAAGTAGCCAAAGTGGTCGGTAAGAAAGAAAACGTTTACAAATGCTATGGGCAATATTCTAGCGACTTGAAAAAAAGATTTTTTTTATGACGTCATCATGACGTCACACAATTTTCGCTTTTTAGGGCATATCTTTGAGACATACCAAAGCTATAACAAAATGTTTTTATAATTTAGCGACTTGAAAAAAGAATACAAATCAACTCTTTTTATAAACAGCATGCACATTTAAGCCATGGTTATCTGCCCTTCCCAGAATTCCTTTGTGTTATATTGAATTTGGTCTAAATTTTGAAATGGCTGTCATTTCTTACTTGAGTGAGCCACGATCATGAAATTTTGGAATTACGTACAGAAAAATTCAATGAATACATTTTTGTAATCGGATTGACCCTTACATGCATTTAAAAAAAAAAAAATTGTTGATGACGTCATCATGACGTCACACAATTTTCGCTTTTTAGGGCATATCTTTAATACATACCAGGGTTCTCCCCAGGATTTTTCAAAACTGTGGGGGATTTATTTTGTGGTTGACTGACAATTTGCGAAGCCATGGCGTGGGGTTCGGGGCCCGCCTAAGGGCCCCGAGAAATTTTGGACTTTAGATGCTCTCTGGTGCATTTTAGAGCATTTCCTGGGCTTTTCAAGTACTTTTTCTCAGGAAAAAACATGAGAGATTTAATTTAGGATTTTTAAATTTAGGATATCAACATTTCATCAAATGACCACTTTTCCTTTCTGGACTAGTAATTCTAGTCACAAAATGAGCCATTCCAAGTTTCAGATATGCAACATACATGTAAGTCTCATGTGGTGCTTTCGACACAATGAGCACAGCATTCCTGAAACGTGAATGCAAGTCATTAAAAATAAAGTAGAAAAGAATTGCCAGAGCTTACCCTTTTGGGAGTGCCATAAAGAAAATGTTTCATTTTCAAGCTACAATAAAACAAGAATGTTTTGTAATAGGTGTACTGTTTTATGCATGCTATAGCTTAAAAACCCTGAAAATTACAAGAAAAGTACCCCAAAAATTGGCCAGGGGTTCCCCCATGGGCGGTTAGCCCATTTTTTAGAATGCTGTAAATAAATCATTGTGTTGTTTTAAAAAATTCATGTGAACAAAATTCAATTAAAATATTGAAACTAACGTTAATATTATAAATTTTACAAAATTAGGCCTTTCGTTAAAACATGGAGGAAGGAACCTTCCTCCATGGTTAAAATAGTTTCCATTAAAATGAGTTGCAAGTAATATGGGTTTCCATGCGCGGCGCGCACGGACCGCTGATGTTATGTATTGGTTTAAAAAAGACCCTATTTTTGATTGCTTTTCCGCCACGCGCGAGACAAAAACGTGGTGACTTGGCAACGTCCAACAATCTCGTCCCCATCGTAAATGCCTTTAATACAAAGAACTACGGCCATGAAAAAAACCCTGACGTGCGTGGGGTCGATCTTGTAAGCACTGCAAATGGTGTAGTGCAAAATTTTAACCCTCATAAAAGTTGCCCCTGCTTAGCGTATTGAGCACACGACCAGCACCAAGAGAACACACGGGCGCACGCGCACAGGAAGGTGCGTGCACGAAGAATTGCCCTACAACGGAGGTTTAGATTTGGGGCGACACCGACCACGAGGAACTCGTGTGTGGTGCCGATACATGTACTGTGTGGCCACGCGTTGTGCATGGCGGTGCGATGTGTACGTATCTGCACGGTGTACGTCGTGTACGACACGGAAAATGTAGGAAGATTTACTGCTTTTTCGTCTAGATTTCGGCGGACATGTAAAATTGCAAACTAGGCCTAACGCCATGCAATGTACCTGCATCATGTAAGATAATACTGAGCCGTACTATTGTGCGTATCGGGGATGAAAAAATGGGTATCGGCGGTTTTTTTTGCGTATCGGGCAGAAATAATTGCGTATCGGGCCGATACGCAAGTTTGTACGTGAGGAGAACCCTGCATACCAAAGCTGTAACAAAAATAATTTTGAAAATATCTTGTTTTGTCCGCTAGATATATTGAAAAGAATGTTACGATTTTAAAACTTCAAAAATTCAGCGACTTGAAAAAAGACTAGAAATCAACCCTTTTTATAAACAGCAAGCACATAATAGCCATGGTTATCTGCCCGTCCCAGAATTCCTTTGTGTTATATTGAATTTGGTCTAAATTTTGAAATGGCTGTTATTTCTTACTTGAGTGAGCCACGATCATGAAATTTTAGAATTGGGTACAGAAAAATTCAATGTATACATTTTTGTAATCGGATTGACCCTTACATGCGTTAAAAAAAAATAAATATTTTTTGATGACGTCATCATGACATCACACAATTTTCGCTTTTTAGGGCATATCTTTGAGACATACCAAAGCTATAACAAAAAGAATTTTGAAAATATCTTGTTTTGTTCGCTAGATATATTGAAAAGAATGTTACGGTTTTCAAAATTCAAAAATTCATTAAAAATCACGTGAAGACGTCATCATGACGTAAAAGTTCGGCACACATTCTGGGCAGTTGGTCTAAGTGTGTGCCAAGTTTAAAGGCAATCGGCTGCATAAAAGTGGCCAAAGTGCCGGTAAAAAGAAAACGTGTACAAATGCTATGGGCAAAAGTCTGAAAATGCTGGTTTGTGTAAATCTGCCTACTATAACTTTGCATAGGGTTAACCTATCATGACCATTGACCCTTCATTTTTTGTTTTTTTTTCTCTTTCCAAATTTCAGTGATATATTTTAAAGAATTGAAGTAGGCAGGTCACACTATTATTAAAACATGTAGGCTACCAATACATTGAAATATGACTCAAATAAAGAGCTTCCTGAAGTGAAAGAATTTAATTTTTAAAACACAAACTGAATTTTTGAAATGAGAGAGACTGGGATTGCGGTAACACCATGTGAAATAAATCTCTTCTAGGAAGAGAAGTGTGGTTCTGAAAAGAACCGGGATGAGTGTTTTTGAATTTTTGAAGCAACTTTCAATTTCATGAATCTGCCCAGGCTAGCTAATATCCACTTTCTAAAAAAGTTCTAAAGCTTGAACAATCCATCTACCCCTTCTTCTGTATCTGAAACACAGAAAAACTCAAAATCGCAGAATGTCTTATACAATACCAGAAATGTCGAAAAAGGATCGTGTCCGGAAACTGGGCTACGTTACACAAGTAAACAATATGTTGTATACAAAATGGCGAACTTACTTCGTGTCATTTTGCGATGCAAAACATGGTGCTTTTCACCGTTCTTCAGGTCCAGTGACTGCTCTTCTTTATGACCAAGCTTACCACTGCCATTGCGTCGCACGTTGTACTTATCTTTTGCAATATATTAGCGACTTAAAATAATTTTTTGGGAGAAAATCATCGAAGTGTGAAAACCTAACATTATAAAAGTACATTTTAAAAAGCCGCATGCATTTTTGGGCAATAGAGGGCGCGCAATAAAAGTGTGACGATTTTCAAGAAATTCCGATTTTCAAGATCTTTAGATTTGTTTGCTGTCCTCTTTCGGTTGTTGTTTTCTAAATTGGATGTAAAAATTTTTTTTCAAGAACTTTCCAATCATTTAATATTCTGACGGTGTTTCTCTCATTACACTATTCAATGGAACAATGTTATAAATAATACATTCACAAATAAAAGGTCTTTGCAGACAAGGTATCGCCAAGATTATCATTAAAAGGAAGGCAAAAATAAACCACACAATAAAAATAGAATCTTGATATCATTTGTTTACCATACTGAAAACTTTTCCGAAGAATTTCTCAACTTGCTGGAATACCCGATATCCCTTTTTAAGCTTTGTGAGATAGCGGCTCCCGTTTTTTTTGGCAATACCCGCAACTCAAATTACACAATAATTTCTAGACTAAATTAGTACAAGCTACGCACCAAGATAAAAAAATTAAATGTGCTTTTGCCAACGTACCCTACATTTTATTTTTAGAGCCTAAAACGTCATAGGCTCGGGAGGAGAGAGGGGGAGGAGAGAGGCCCTTACAGCTCCCATAGACATGTGCACAAGCCGCTGCAGTTTGTGGTTCAGCAATGTTGTCGGTGAACCACAGAATAACCCAATTTTGGGTTATTCTGTGGATTGCGTAGCGTCGGGCAGCGCAGTCTGTGGTTTGGGTCATTTTGTGACACGGGTTATTCTGTGGATCAGTATATTAAGGTGGTAGGCTCGGAAATAACTATAAATTTACTTAAATATTTATATTATTTGTAGTGTTATATATACACTGGATAAATTTTTCTCAAAACTGCTATTATGAATAGATATATTTTTAGGGTTATTTTGAAATACATTATGCATTTGTTTACCTTGAAATGAAATTTTCGGTTTTTTTCTCAGTCTGTGGTTTTGAAAGATCGGTCTGACATTATATTCGGAATGCCATTTTGTATGTACTTCTTTAAAAGTGATCTCAGAACGTATAGTAATTTTGTAATCACAACAGGCAAATATAGTAACCTTTTCGTTCTTATTATGTTCATTTTTTCTAAGATAATACATTGAGTAGGCCTATAGCTGGCTGCCGAGTGACTTATTTGTATGTAAATACATGTAAGTGTGTTTGAAATGTTTGCAAAATAAGTCCTGAGGTCTTTGAAGTTTTTAAATAACACTTTCAGTTAAAAAGGGTTTAATTTTCGCCGGGGGGGGGGGGGGGGGGGGGGGGGGTTACACAACTATCTTGTCTTTTTCATGTTTTTAAAAATAAATTCGCAAAGATTGATTAACACTGTTTATATGGATTAGGAGCGTCCCGTTTGTAATCCACCTTTTGCAAATTGTTCATCTGTTACTTATCGTCTGTGGATAATAATAGCGGCCTAGATCAAAGTAGCAATTCGGTTCGGAAAATAAGTTTTTCTAGGTGACAAAGGCGCGGACATACTAACTCCGGTTTTGTTTGTATTTTTTAAACGCCAACGCTGGATCAATTTTTTTCAAAGAAGCAGAATATGCCCCCCCCCCCCCCCCAAACAAACAATCAGAAAGGAACCAGTATTCTGGTTCCAAACATTGCATTGACGTCATCACTTCGGTGCTCTATAGAGTAGCGAAGTCTGACGTCAGTTGGCGCGACAACTGGTTCCAAACAAATGCAGTTTAGAATCTATTTTGGTTTTTAACATTGCATTGATTGACGTCATCAGTTCGGTACTCTATTGCCTTTACATACAAAATACTAAGATCAGATCAACATACAACAGTAGACTGCAGTGGGGTGGCCAGATTGTGTGGGGTTGGGGGGGGGGGGGGGGTTATAGCTATCTTCAATGTGACAAGTGAATCCTTATTTCAGCAATATTTTAGGACTAAGTGACACCAAAAATGGTTTAAAGGTGCCTTGTTTTTGTTTAACAAAAGACTCTGTATGCAAAGCAGGTGGGGAGGGGTAGATTCCAGTTTTGTATGCATGGGCGCGGTGCTTGAAATAGCATTATGTGTATATGTCCAAAAAACAACAGATGAAGAAGCAACAGGTTTTTTATTATTATTATTGGGGGGGGGGGGGGGGGTGGTCCTGGTAGTTATTTATATGAGATAGTACATTGATTTCAAGACAGTTCATTAAAAGCAAATTGTCGGTTGCGTACGATACGCATTGCTTGGACCCCCCTCCCCCCTGTACGCATGGTGTGCGCAATGTCAACAACCCCCCCCCCCCCTCCCCCTTGTGTGTACGTACTTTATGGACGGCCCCCTAAATCCCCCTCCACCTTACGCCCTGGCCTTGACAATATACCAAGTGCATAAGCGAGCATTGAGGTGGAACTTTAAAATTGCCATGTGTGATACATGGCGATTTCGGTCATCGGCCAATTTTGCTAGAATTGATCGCATTAGGTTCTGTGTTTATGCGGTTTGCGAGGTGGCTGATGAAAAATCTTGTAAACGTAAAATAAGGGTCTAAATGTTGTTTAATTGATAAAATTAATTCAGTTTCCTAATTAAATTTAAGAAAATTCTAATAATGATTAACTTTTCAACATGTATAATTAGCTATATTTAATTAATTTCGGATTTTAGAAATTCCTGAACGAGGATCGTATTCTCTGGTCGCTCAGAAACCACAGACTGAGAAAATGTGGCGCCCTCTTTATGCAAAGACTGTCCAGCTCCGTAGGGCCAGACCCGTTTTTTGAAATTACTCCCTTTGTGTTTATTTGTACCTTCTTTATATTGCAACATGGTAAAAGTGGACTTGAACAATTCAATTAGATCAACCTACCACACATAAGTTAATGTTGCCGGAAGACCTCAATTTCAACGAGAAATTACAAATAGTAGAATGTCACAGAATGACCCTTACTGATTTCTTTAGGTTGATAAAAAAATAACAAATTCCTGTATAGTCTCAAAATTTGCTGGAATATTGAGAGCAGTGTCGTAATATCATGCTTTAACAAAAAGTAAAGTCAGATTTTTAAAAACTTTTCTGCCAGCTTCAGAAACATGTCTGGCCTGTCACAGAATAACCCATAAATTGAAATTTTGCATGCCTCACAGAAAATCGATTTATTTTAATAACTTCACAGTAAATTTGGGTTTTTTAAAGTAATTCTAATACCCAAATAGGTATTCCACGGTTTTGAGTCATTATCTTGCGGGGCCCAAAACATTTTGAAAAAAAATCTGAAACACATCCACTTTCACTTGAAAAGACCCCCCCCCCCCCCCCCCACTTCCAAGTATGGCTACGGGCCTGGCCCTTGTTGTTTGCTCTCTATGGTCTATAAACGTGGTGGACTTTTGAGTTTTCCTCTTGCGCCTTGCCTGAGTAATAGTTTACCCAAAATTGCACAGAAACTGACCCGTTTCAAAATCACGAGGAAAATGTTACATCGGCTCGATTATCCGATTTATAATTTTAAATGCGCGGTGAACCATTTCAAATAGGACACGAAGTTGGGTATATGAACGGAGGTAATGATTAATCATAGTTGGTCAACTCTAAAATTTGAAATTGATTGAAGTTTATTCAAGGCCGCCACGTCAGACAACCGCCGGCACCATATTATTGACTTATGAACAAAATATCAAGAAATTAAAAAAGTTAAATGATTCACGAAGCAAGTTTTATTAAGGTAATAGTACCAATATTCAACTGGATGAGTTTGACCAAACAAGAAGTTTGTTAAAACTATCTGACGAAATTAGGGGAAACGCCGAAGTGCGCCACTTTAGAGGACTCCATAAAACCGCCCAAGTCACCACAAACTGACCAGCTCATTACTATTCAATTTTGCAGTGACTAAATAAATTTAGTAAAGGGTGTCTGGTGGTGTGGCAATATTTGTTTGTCAATTACAATGCGTACACAATAGGAGGCCGCTGATTTGGGTAAAACTTTAAATAATGCAAAAGGTTTACCCAAGTCAAATAGCGACCTGCTGTTGTGTCCAACATATCCCCTAAACGCTAATGACCATGGCTACACGAAGATTTAAGAGCAATGACTTTGATTGAGAAGTAAGCAGACTAAGTACTCGTCATTCATTTTTTGGTGTATTGCTTTTATTTTTCCAATAATGCTTACAATATAGAAAAAGTAACGCACAATAAGCAACATTCATGTAAAAAGATTTGTTTTCATAGTTTGTGCTTTTTTATTGTAAAACACCTGTGTTCAAAACAGACGTATACAAAAATACTTTGATAAACCTTTTCATTGTTTGTAAACTTGAACATCACTCTGTAACTTTTTGTTAGCAACATATTTAGGACTTCTAAAAATGGAGACAAATTGTGTTACTCATGCAATAGGTTCTTTATAACTTGAATACATGAAAACAAAATTACCAAATTATAACGAAATACCGTACTGGACTGTTAGTGAATAACAGTCTAAAGCATCCTATAAATCATGGCACCTGGTGTGCTGACATTTTCAAGAAAAGTTGGATTTTGCATTGATTTCCCAACGGTGGTCGGCCGACCAGCATTCGAAAAAAAACTGGCTTTTTGAAATACTCCCAATTTATCATATTGAGTTAGTCCGCATTTTCTCGTTGCCATCGATTACACAACTGTAAACGGCATATGATGCACGATATGGGGCAAAGGGAACACCCCTGTTTTGTGTTGGTCATTGTGTTCCCGGAATCTCAGGAATTCTTTTCAAATCTCTAGGGGGGGATGTGTTAGGTAACAATAGTCTGGAGAGTGTATGGGGTATAGGGACCCTCTGCCCCATATCGTGCTGGGTCTAGTAAACGGGTACAAGCCAGCTAGACAGATTACCTGACCTCAAAATTACCAAACATCGATAAATTGCTTCGTTTATGATCTTAAGTGGACAGGGAACAGACTACAAGAACATGATTGTTTTTCTTAGTTTTTCCAGCATGATATGGGGCAGAGGGGTACCACCCCTCCCCCCCTTTTGTCCCTATACCCTATACACTCTCCAGACTATTGTTACCTTAACCTAACACATCCCCCTAGACTTCTGAAAAGAATTCCTGAGATTCCCGGAACACAATGACCAACACAAAAGAGGGGGGGGGGGGGGGGTTTCCTCTGCCCCATATCGTGCATCATATGCCGAAACGTCAAACAAGTCAGTGTAACAATATTCGCTGTTTAATACTCACCCCCCAAATCCATCCATTTTTTAAAATTACAGCAAATGCAAATGATGCATATTCACTTTAAACACACCAACGTGACATGCTCTCGACCAATTGGGAGAGTGAAACTTGCCGAGTCATTTATAAATGATTGGTAAAATAATATCACAGGAAATATCATAATGTCCATAGGTTGTGTATAAATAGAGATTACTTAAGTCAGTAATTGGGAGTCAAGGACAGTGTGTTCTGGTACGGGGAAGCATTCTCATCCACTGCGCTGCACAATCAGTTCAGGGGACCTCGAATGGCGATGACCAAACCCCCATATACATCGATCTGCCCGTACATACACAGCCTGACCATGGTTTCTCCATGGCCCGACCAACTACCATCTTGAAATCAAATCCAACAATGTTTCATGAGTCAAGTCAAGTGAGGGGGCCATGTGCTCCAGAGAAAACTTAATCCGATATCGCAACTTACTCCG
The DNA here is from genome assembly GCA_037893225.1 of Hippasteria phrygiana. Lineage (NCBI taxonomy): Eukaryota > Metazoa > Echinodermata > Asteroidea > Valvatida > Goniasteridae > Hippasteria > Hippasteria phrygiana. The sequence goes on along the minus strand of JAZGUH010000656.1, from coordinate 666,541 downwards.
ATATCGCAGAAACCATGATGCAACTCTCTTGCCCCCTAAGTGGCCCAATTTATGTAAAAGCGGATGCTGTGAACAGGGTCCATCCTCAAGGAAGCATGTCTCGTGGCCAAATAAAGTGCACATGACATTTGTGGAGGATGCGGTGTCTACTGAAAACGTCATGTAGGTGGTAAAGATGCATAGCTTTCAAAGGACAAGTTCGATCAGCAACTATTTGTCAACCACTAGTCGGTGTTCCTTGGTAACCTATGCACAAAATATATCCTGGGCACCTGGCAAAATAGACCAACGGTAGACACCTTGATCGAACTTGTTCTAGCTAGGTGGCCCAATGCTTGGAGATTCCCGTGTCAGTAGTAGCATAGAGTCATTTATGTCCACCAGTTCTTCATCCCGACACACGACACTGGCTGAATTCCTGTAAGACAAAACACGATTTTTGAATAACATCTGGTTACTGAGCAACCATTTTTCCTTAGCTGGGTGGGAGGGTGGTCCACAGGGTGGGCACTTTATTTTTAGTTTTTTTTATCATTCGGGCAGGCTGTTTTATTTGTCATTTACATGTAAAAGTATTACAAATTTGAAACGCTATTTTCATACACAGCTAATGTGCCATGTGGACACCCTGTTTTTAAACCCTGGATTAAAACCCTGATAAGGAATACAGTACTTTTAAGATTTTGATTATTTTGTGAACCCCTAGTGAAAAAAAACCTTCTACTCCTTTCCACCCACATTGCCTGTCAAGCTGTCGGTCATGACTGCAGACCTTGCAAATCAAACAATTTACCTCAATATAGGGCCTTAAACATAAAAAAATGTAAAACTATGTTTACCTTATTCTGATTCGTAACATACCTATTATACATATTAACAGCCGTGGAGACTTTCATAGGCAATTTGGGTGGCAACAATGGGAAGGTTTGAAAATCACCATCAAGTCAAGTGTGCCAATTCTGCAACATGGCTCCCTGGAGGCTTTTTCAGGAGAGGGGGGGGGGATTTAGGTCAGTTTTCTTAAATGGTACGCTGGAGGAACTAATATTGATCAGGATAAAAACAAAACAATCTTTGCAGTTAAGCGGATATGGGGGGGGGGGGGGGGGATACACCCCTCTTCCAAGCCACCAGACTTGGAACATTCCTAACTTTCTTTCTTGACAGCATTGATTAATAGTGTTGACCACGTTTGTATAGCAATGCCATTTGGAAAGAACAATGTTACACATTTATCGGTTATCTTTACCATTTTAAGTGGCTAGCACCATGTCCAGAATTTAAAATAAATATTTGCCTAGTGCAATACCTTGACAGCTGAAACTGTTTCTTGATAGTGTCGATGACTGCCAACTACAAAGATCCTGATGTTTTCAGTAGCAAGAAGACTTTCACCCATCGTGGCAGTCGAGACCTCAACAGCCTTACATCACTGACATGGGAGGAGCTTTTCGTCTGGCACCATGTCGACTGTGTTGATGTCTTGATCCAATCATGATTGTTCAGACACCTCATCCATTTCACGATTGTAAATCTGTGGACAAATTTATGAAAAGAGATAAATGTTTTTACACGTGTTGGGAGGGGGCAAAGTGGGGCATGGCCATCTTCAAGGTGTTAAGTGAGAATTGTTAGGACCAACTATTCAAAAAATCATAAGAAATGTGCCAATTGTTTTGGGGGTTTTTGGGAGGGGGGGTGTTGGTTTCCAGTTTTGAATTGGCGGTGCTTTCAAGAGCCTTTACAAATATGATCAAACTGAACACATCAAGTTCACACATTGCAGATGACATGGCATCAGTCCCTTATATTTTTAAAAAGCTCCATCGGAGGGGGGGGGGGGGGGAAGTTACCCCCTCTGGCTACGCCACTTTGACCTTTTCTATCATGCCCATTTACTTTGTACAGAAGGTCTAAGGTGGAGGTGAGATATGAAAGTCTCCAAAAATTTCAGTTTGAAGTTGTTTGTCTGCTGTAGAGCATGCCACGAATGATTGGAACGTTCTGAAAATCATCATTATCCATGCATGCCATTGCCAGTGTTGTTGACTCAAGCCAGTGACCTGGACTCGACTCATACGAGTCGTAATTTTTTAGACATGTAACTTAATGAAGAGAAAAAATGACTTAATATAAGTGTTCAGCGATAAGAATTTAGGGAGATATTTGAAATCAAAGTCGACAGGTTGAAAAACTTGGCGTGTAGGGGTGCCGTTGGAGTAGGGCTGTAATGCTGACAGTAAAAAGTCAGAAGTTAAAAAAATAACCAGGTAACGTGGCACATCGTCTAACGTGGCACACTTTGAATGTTTCCCTTTGCATCATGCCTGAGTAATAGTTTTGCCCCAAATTACACAGAAATTTAAACTCTGGCGAGTTTAAAATATCTATGTCTATAAATCTTTAGCATACTGACCAGTTTCGAAGTTAAGAGAAAAATGTCATTTCACTAACACGATTTCCCGATTTAATTTTTAAGCATGCAGTGAACCCTTCTGAAATGTGCCAAAACGTCAGGAAATAATTTTCTGACAAACATGAAGTTGGGTTTGTGAATGGAGATAATGATGACTGATCATAAATTTTAAACTTGTAAAACAGTCGTGTTAAAATTTTAGGATTTATTGAAATCTTTTCAAGTGTGCCAAGTTACCCTCTGCCCAATACTGTGCCCAATTTCCGGACACCACATTTTTGACTTTCGGACTAATTTCAAGAGTCTAAAAAACCTCACATGATTCGTAAAGCAAGTATTATTAAGGTAAGAGTACCAATAATCAACTGAGTGAATTTGAAGTTCATCAACTTACAGTAGACGTTTGTCAAAACCATCTGACAAAAGTTGGGAAAAACGTCGACATGGTTGGTGGTGTATGGTAAAAGTGCGCCACGTCAGCTGCACAGACGACTCCACCAAGGCCTAGGCCTAGATCATTGCATTGTAACGTTTAAGTAGGTCCAGACAAAAATCAAATACAACAACAAATACCTTTCAACAACTCACTTTTTCTTCAGCCAGGCTGTAATTTAATTAAAAACGCTTTAAAGTTTTATTAAAAGTGGGTTTATACGTGCACGTACATGTATGTGCAACTCGATCGGCTCTAGACTGGTACACTGTCCTAAATCGGAATGCAGCACTAAATTCGAATCCAGTCTAATACAGCACATGCATAAACCACAGACTGAGCTAAAAAGTGTATGCGGATAAGAACCACAGACTGCAAAACGTAAGAGGGGTAGGGGAGGAGGGGTAGGGGAGGAGAGAGGGGGAGGGGGGAGGGGGAGGGGAGGGGGGAGGGGGAGGGAGGGGGAGGGGGAGGGGGAGGGGGGGGGAGGGGGAGGGGGAGGGGGAGGGGGAGGGGGAGGGGGAGGGGGAGGGGGAGGGGGAGGGGGAGGGGGAGGGGGAGGGGGAGGGGGAGGGGGAGGGGGAGGGGAGGGGGAGGGGAGGGGGAGGGGGAGAGAGGGGGAGGGGGAGAGAGGGGGAGGGGGAGAGAGGGGGAGGGGGAGAGAGGGGGAGGGGGAGAGAGGGGGAGGGGGGGGGGGGGTAGGTTACACACCAATGTGGCGCATCATCGATCAATCGAGCAGCTACCTCAATATCTTTCGATTTCGCTTTCTAGTTTTTCAAGCCTGGGAGGTGGTCAAATCAGTACTGATTTCACTTCATGGTTTCCACTCTGGAAAACATTATTTTCTTTTCCGTGGAGAAAGTTTGTATTAGGAAAAAAATTCAAACCAGAACAAATGTGGACAAAAGAATATGAGGTTTCCTGTTTAAAAAATTACTTTGTTAGGGGAAATTAGCTATGTTTGCTTTAAATTTCGCAAAAACGTTAGTCAAAATTAATTCGTTTTAAATTTATGCCTTCCCTTAATAAATAATTTGAATGTATTCTTTGCATAATTATCATTCGATGACTTACCTAGCTTAGAGATAAAATTTCAGAAACAAAATAGGTTTTTAACCAAATTCTTTTTAAAGCGAGATTTATTTCGACTTTTAGAGTGACTATTTTATTGGAATTTGTTGTTATTTACCATTTCTGATCAGAAATCTGCATTTTTGTTTCAGGTAATTTTTGTTCACGTTTAACCATAACGTTTAAGTAGTACTTAATCAATCACTCCTCAGCCTGAAAACGTAGCAATTTAATTTGCACAAAATGCATCGCTGAATTAACTATACAAACGTCACGATGGAAATCTCGCCACCTATAGGATGGGCTATCCACGAGCATAAGGTCTAGGGGCACGAACCCCGACGGAACCTTTAACTTTTGTTTGAGGTTCCTGATGAACAAAGGTAGATTTAGCTATTATTGATTATAACTGTTTTGTCTGTACTAAGGTAATTAAAATATGTAACAGTTCTAGCAAATTTAATGCTTTAGGGGCCATTCAAAATTTTCAATGTTTAAACATTTCGATTAAAGGAAAATTAAAAGAAATGCTCTTTTCGATTCCCGCATTTCGATTCGTTTGTTTTTTCAACCCTTACCCATACGGCCTATGCGTAGTCTTAGACGTTGTTCAACAGAGTGGATATTCTATACTTCATAAACTGTTCTTATGGCTTTTCGGCATTTGGCAAAGCACTGCCGTACCGGGCTGCACATTATTGATCAGATAAAAAAACTTGAAGGAAGAAACATCATCCTAAAACGACTGCCATCGTCTAATTCCTCCTTTTCGCCAAAAATGCTTTATGTAATGTCCTTCAAACGTTCAAAACGATGAAGTAGCCTAACGTTTATAATTACATAATCACAATACATCTTTGAAATGCAAATAAGGGTGATCGAGAGAGTAAAATTCTATAGACCTATTTAAGTTCACCCTAATTATAAGTCATGTATCAAAATATACCCAATCGAGTACGCACTGTAGACTGGTTCCCGTCTCTGCTGCTATCAATTAAATACCGCAGCAGAGACGGGAACCGTGCTAATAAGCATACACATTGCTTGCGCGTTGCGAAGCCCTGGGAAAAAGATACATGTACATGCATGATTTTTTACACGAATGTCAACTTCAAAAGGGGTATTGTGTGGCTTCGACTTCAAGAATTTCGGAAGTTGTTAAAAAAAATTACTTGCGACTTGAATAAAAAAAATAGAACAGACTTGGTAAAAAAAAGTTGGCTGCAACATTGGCCGCCACGTGGGTATAGTGGACCATTCCTCCATGGGTGGACGATCTGAGTGGCGATATTGTGACAGAGAAAGTTGTTTATAGGCCTACGCGTTTCACAACATTTTTATCATGCCGTAATTTGTGGACGATTTTATCGCAATATCGGCGATACAGCGGGAACAAATATCGACTACGAAAAAAATCAGTATCACCAGCGGTAGGTCTGAAGCTGATTATGAAACACAAGAAGTCATGGGGGCACGTGTTAAAGTGGGGGAGACCCACAGCTGCATCACGCTGTCATGAAACTGGGCCTTTTATTATTTGTTTAATTGAATGAAAAATCAATATTTTAAGATCGAAAATTGGGGTGGGTGGGTGGGTAGGTCAAACAAATTTCGAGATTTTAAAACATTGAATGGGCGAGGACGCGAAGCGTCCAAGCCTATTCGAATCAAAGAATGTCCACCTTTTAAGTCGTTTCTCCGACTTAAAACTATACGTCCCTTTCACCTATTGTCAAGATTTCAGGGGGAACAAAACTTGTCCATTGTTACTAATGCTTTGAGGTATGAGATGAATAAGTCAATTAACTTAACTGTACATTCTTGAAAAAGAATCGACACTTTTCTGAATAGAGTGATGTCACAAGAGTAGTTTAATTCATAAGAAAATCCGTGATGACAAAAACCCCGGAAGTTCAAACAAAATGGCCCGCACGACAAGCCAGAAATTCAAACTCAAATACAGATTAGAAGAAAAAAAGGAAAACAAATTCTCTGCAATGATTCGAACCCGGGTCCTGCAGATAGAGTCCAGACATTTTCGGACCACACTACATAGTACAGAGTACAGACGACTCTTAATTAATGTTGCACACATTTGAAGTTCGCATTAAGCGAAATGAGGGTCCAAACCTCGTGATTTCTCGTGACGCAAAAAGTACTATCCGAGTGAAACAAAATAGCCTCTATTTTTGGATTGACAAGTGGACACCCATTTGGGGGGCCAAAGGTAGGTGTAGTTATACGTACTGTATAGTTGTACGTAGTTGTACGTACTTTTTAGAAAAAGAAAAAGCAAACGAAAAAATCCACCCACATTTGGCTATCGAATAATAACTTTAAGAAATTTAAGAAATTTCAAATTGTATTATTCGCTGCCCAAGAAAAATTGCAGGTTGGACCTTTTTGTCTGTCGGGCAAGAATGCAACCAAGAATATAATAAAAGCCTTTTTTGAGAATTGCAGATGCACAAAATAGAAAAACAAAATACTTTTTCACTAAAATATAAGATACAATTTGAAAAGTTGACAGATTTTGAAAAATTGAAGCGAACAAACAGAACAGTTTGAAGAACGTACCGCAATTCACAAACAAGGAAATTAATAAGTACTGATTTTGTTCCACAATGTAAACTGCCCTTATCACTTTTATAAACATTTGAATCACTATCTGAGAATACAGGTAAATTGATTATATTTGAAGACAATTTTGTTTAAAGTAATTTACATGTAGTAAATAGAAAAATATAGAAACTGCTTCTAAAATTGTATGACTTCTTTGAATTCCACATGGCATGCATAGAACTAACATATTCTTCTTTTGGAAAGGAGTAACCCTCTAATTTTATTCCATAAAGTTCTCAACAGCATGAACAAATTTCTGGAAGAAACTTGTTTCCTCCGGCCTTTGATCAGGGCGTACTGGAAGTTCTTCCTCTGTTTCTTCTAGCAGCTGATCATCTTGAGCTGAATCTAAGGCTCGTCCGGATTTGGCCTGGAATCTTGGGAGTGGCTTCCCTCTCGTCTTCATTCCACCCTTCAAATCGGGTCTCATGACAGGCATGGACTCCTCTGTCACCTCTGTTGGTTGTTGCTGGAGCTGTGATGAGTTTAGAGGATACTTTTCTGATTCTGCTTCCTGCACATCTTCCCAATCGGACAACGAGTCTCTGTCAGATTTCGGGTGGGATTCAGGTTGAGGCTGCCCTTCTTCCATCTCCTCGACCTCAGAGGCTGGTCTTGTGTCAGGCTTTGAATCTGGCAGTGTTGGTGGCATTGGATGAGGATGCACCTCTTGATGAGGATGTGTATCTGGCTGTGCCTCCAGCACATCGGATGAGTCTTGTTCAACTTTAGGCTTAGGTTTAGGGTTCAGCCCCACCTCTGTCTTTGGTTCACTCTTCGATGGCGCTGATCCCATGGGAGACCTGGACTCCCACTTTGGTTTCGTCGGTGACATTGGTTGCATGGTTGGAATCAATTTCCGGAGCTCTTCACTTAGCTCACCTACCTGTTGTATTAGCTCAGCCTTGTCTTCACTGAACCCGCTAAGTGTGTCCGTGAGACTTGTCCTGTCTTGTTGGAGTCCAAGGATAACATCCTTCATCTCTGCTTCCTGCTCGTCTCTCTGCTCCTCCTTCTTGGAGTGGTTGCTCTTAAGCATCTCAATCTCGGCCTGAAGAGTAGCTACTGTGTCTGTGAGTTCCGACAAGTCTTTATTCTTCTTCAGTATCTCCCTTTCCTGCTCCTTGTGCAGTTCGTCGGTCTCATGTCGAAGGAAGCCCAAGTCATCGGTCAGGAGATTGGACCGGTCGACAAGCTCCACAGTTTTTTCGCTTAGCGGGTGCAGATCATCCAGCTTTCTATCGATATTTGTGGACTTCTCAGTGGAAATGCCAATTGTCTGAATTACGGTTCCAAGTCGGTCCTGAACACCAAATCTAAATGGAGAAAAAATGGGGGTATCACATGAGAGCAGCTAGCACTAGATGAAAGAACAGAGGAAAATCTATTACAGAAAACATCTATCCCACTCCAAACACACTATAGGTCAGATTTGATAAATAAAACACTATCCCCATCCCCATCCCCATCCCCATGTAGTCCGAGCCTTATGGACGCCCTCATCTGTTACATTGCTCTAAGGCAAAAGAATACCTACGAGGAGAAGCAAGGGAAGGGCTCTCTTCTGAGCTTTGGGTACATGATTAACTTTAATACAGTCTTACTTGAAAGCGAGAATGTCATTCCTTAATGCCTGCAGGTCCCGTGGGCGCACGCCTTCGGAGTTCTGCGATTCTGCAGACAGGTTGCCCTGAATGTAGCGGCAGCTGACCAGCTTCAAGACTCGCTGTGATTGTGTAAATGACGCAGGGATGTGAGTCGGTGAAAATGCCATGATCCGTGGCGATATCATGAGAGGACTTCATGACATCTTTTTGTTTCGCATGTGGCACAATGACAAAATGAATATATTGGAACGAATAGAACTGTAACTTGAAATTGCTTAATTGTGTATGTCTGAAATAAACTTCAAATATAATACTGCCACAAACTGTTTGCTAACTGGACAGAGGTATCCAGTGGAGGGCCAACGGGGGCAATGGCCCCCAAAAACCAAACTTTTATTTATTAATTTTTTTTTGGGGGGGGGGGGGAGAGTAATAATTAAAAACGTCAACCAATGTTTCATACACCCCCATGAGGTATGTTTAAGTAATTCAGGCACTCGAAAAGCGCAGCATCATAATCATGCCACCAATTATAGCACCTGATCGAAACCTGATGTTTAGATCCTAGAGCACAGTCTTCCTCAAAAGCTTGAAATATAATTAATAAGATTCTTCTCTTCATAATGGTACCTTATAATCTTCAAGTTCTCTCTTGTGATGTACGTCTTTCTGGAAAGAAAACAATAACAAATACAGAGGGCATTTGGTGAAAAACAATGCATGCTCCAACTCTGGCCTCCATTGCAGATCCTTACGCAAAACAAAATCTCCAAAAGGTACGCTTATTTTAATGCAGATAAACATTTCTTCTTCATTCAGGGATTTTATCAATTTGTAGTAAAGAAGTCCTTAAAATTTCACTTTCTGTGGCAAACCTATTAATGGGCAATTAAAGCCTAGAATGTCAAACTTGTTTGTGCAAATAAATTGGTAACTGTCAGGTGCGTTTAGATAATAATAATAATAATAATAATAATAATAATAAATCTCCTGGATGCGGCAAATGGGCGACTCTTCCCGAAAAAACTCTAATTGGGCGACACGAGTGTCGCCCTTTTAGAGCACTTTCCCAACGCGCCTTACTAAAAAACACTCCAAAGGGGCGACTTTAACAATAGGGCGACAGTTATGTGTCGCCCTATTCGACCAGGTCACCCTAACCCACTCTTTTCCAGGATTATGTGTCGCCCTAACCGGCAATTGAGGAAAATAATAATAATAAAACAAAATAAAAAAATCCTAAGTTGAATTTGTTGTAAAATGATGACTATAAAAGCAAAGAACCTTTCCACAGAGATATGAAACCAAATTATCTACCTATAACTTACTGTAGTTATGATGTTGATCAAGAGTTCTAAAAAATCAACATGATTCTTAAATGCCAGGACCGTTTTTGGCTTGTCATCATTCATCACTGTATCGAGTACCATTTTTGTTCAAAAACATTGTGGTACCGTTGGCAGGTCATAAAAGGACTTAAATCTTTCAACATTCCTAATGCAAGACAAAACTTACTTGGCCCGTAGCGTGCCTATTACATCTTGAGCACATCGTGCAGATGCACCTACAAAAACGGTAGACACTCTTGATAGATGGGATCAGGTTGAAGGGAGGGGGGAGGGTACCCACGGGGCGCAGGTAGGTAGCCCATACCGCGGCACGGTGAAACTTCCACTCGGTATCAGCGTGTTCCTACAATGATAAAAATGGGGAGTTATTATGTAAGCCAAACAACGGGGGGGGGGGGGGGGGGGGGGGTTTCACAACACAGTGTGCCACCAATTAAACAGGAGTGGCCATTTTCAAACTGCGCAATCGACAAGTTACCCATACATGTACCTACCTCGTTGAAGGGGTATCTCTCAAAATATTTTAGGATAATAATATTGAACACTATGTAGAGTATTATTACAGCAGAATAACCACCTGTTGAGAATGTTGGACTACTTGAAAAAACACTTTGCGCATATCTTAATTTTGTAGCCACATATGTTTTTACTCACATTGTGCAATTTGTGACATTGGACGTATCAACCTAAACAAATGCGCACTGTGGAGAAAATGATGGACACTCCCTGATAAACAATTGTTGGACCACTGTATTGCAAATTGCCCCAATTATTGCAGTGGGAGCAAGGGTATGATTATAAGGGACCAGTCATGGTGGGAGGGGGTATATGCTATATGCACCTGCATAGTTATATCAACTTTCAAAATAATGTGGTTTGTCTTATAATAAAACTGCCTTGGCTTACATAATAAACCTAGATCACTCAAGTCTCTCCACTTCCTCCAGTGATCAATGGGGGATGGTTTCAGTTGTGAAGAGGTACGACAGATCTAGCAAGGGCCACCACCACTGCTTATGAACTACACTAATACAGGTTAATACACGCATTATCAAACTTTTATTCCACCCACAAACAAACCACAAGTGAAACTGACTTGGTGGAGCGAGATTTGAACCTGCGACCTCCGGAATGATCCCCCCACAATGAGTGATTGCATCGTTAATTTGGGGTGCGTGATCCTTGGCTATATGGCATTATGGGTTTCTGACTTGTGACTAGCACCTCCAGATGAACAAAGACACTGACAATTTGGGAGACCGCCACCATAGGACAAGATAGCTCAGTTGGTAGAGCACTACTTCCAAAAATGTACATGTAGAGCCTTACAGTTTTGGAAGTAGTAGAGCACGGTATGGTATTCTGGTGGTCGCAGGTTTAAATCCCGCTCCTGCCAGTTTTCTTTGCTCACTTTGAAAACTTTCATTCCCTTTGAAACTTGAAACAGCAACCCCGTTTACTTGAAAAAGGTGTGCATCTTACCTCCGTGAGGTTGTAAGTGTTGGAGAGCATACCAATTAGGGCATTTAACAGGACCAGCACAGCAACGATAAGATAGCAGACGTACAGAAAGGTGCCCACACTCTCTGCAACAGAGTTCTTAACGGGAAGCACAAGAATATCTATCTCGGTCAGGCCATAGAGAGACCAGTAGAGATCTTGCATGCTAGCCAAGAAACTGTGGAAGACACAAGAGTCAGTAGGGCTGTTCATTTTCGAATAATTAAGTATTTGATTATTTTAAACTAGGTTTGACCAAATATTCGAATATTCGATACTCGCCGATCAAGTTTTTCACGCATCAGCTGCAATTGCATGCCGCGCCGGTAAAAAGTTGCACACAAAGCACACTGGTGTTTTACGTGCGGCGATCGATATTATAAACTGCCCAATCAACATCTTTTGCATGCGCCTGTTAAGATCATTACGGGACGTATAACAAGGAACCAAACTCCAGCCTGCGTTTTTGTCGGGGTTTTTTATAGACGGGAACAATAATAACCTCCACAAAACGTTACCATCGACAAAAATGCTGCATTTGACACTGCTAAGCGCCGTAACTTTTCTATTAATCAGTCGCATCCGTACGTGCATAAATTGTTTTCTTCAAATATTCGAACCGGCAAAAAGGTATTCGAATATTCGAATATTCGGTTGACGATTGACGATTGAATATTTGAATATTGGTTTTTTTCGGGACAGCCTAAAGAGTCAGGGGTGATATTTGAGGAAAACAAATAATCCATGAAACATTCTGAGGCACTTTCATTTGTATATGGCGTTGCTGAAGAATGCATAAGAAACTGCATTTTCTGCCAAAAGATACAACATTGCAGAAAATTGAGTCATTAGAATAAAAAGAAGACTGTCACAGGATGCAGAGGTCATTTTGGAATGATAAAAACAATTTAAAGACCAAAGAAATCTTCCGGAAATCTGGAACTTCTGGAAGATTTCCGGAAGATTGTTTTGGTCTTTAAATTGTTTTTATCATTTCAAAACACTGATTTTAAACTTGCCATCTTTAAAGGGACACATTGCCTTCAAATGTCATGAAATGTTGCTGTTTGGAAATGTTCCTTATCTTTTATAAGAGTTGTTCATGCAAAAAAACACGTATAATGTGTTGTAATTAGTGAGTAGTGATTGCAAAACCAAAAATTGGCCGCTTACCCCTGATATCTGACCCGCGAAACATAGACTTATTTCCAGTAGTAAATACCACCGTCTAAATAATGCGCAAAGTACGCTGTGAACCTATCAGATGATCGCCAGGTACAATTCTCTACCTCGCGACACATATCGCCAGTGCTGTGCGCCGTGCCACAGTACATCAAATGGATCAACAGAACGTACTTTAACCAGATGCGACTGGAAATACGACTGGTGAACACGGTCCGCCATTTTGTGGAGTCAAAAATTTGGTTCTACAAAATGGCGGACCGTTATTTGTCACGAAATTAAACAAAAACCACGCAATTTGAAGGGATAGTTATGTGAATCTTTATATTCTACTTTTAAAAAAGCTTCCCAACCATATCCATTTAAGTTTTATAGCCCAAATCGCAAAATCCAAAGCAATGTGTCCCTTTAAGCTACCATTGCAGAGACAAAAATGTTCTTACAATCATGGAAAATCCTGGAATTTAAACCATCATGGGAGATCATGGAATTTTGTTATTTTCAGGCTTACAAGTAGACCTAGGTGAAAAAAGTAGGATCAAAATTAAATTAAATTAAATTAAATTAAATAACATAAATAAAACAAACATATAACAAAAAACAAACAGGACAAAATCAGGGAATTTGAGAACAAAATCAGCATAAAAGTAGGACTCTTGCGGGCTTTCGGGAGTAGTTTTCATTGATACTCACTCCCGGCCCCCATGTCCAAAGCATCACGTAAGCCTCATTTGGCATGTTCTGTACTCATAATTATCACTTGTGCTCCATAAGCTATCGGAAGGAAAATTTCAGTTCTGTGATTTTCATATGACTGTGTAACACTGTTATGAAAAATATTCAATGAGATTTCATTTTTCAGAAGTTGTAGGACAAAAAAGTAGGACTACTTAAAGGGACACATTGCCTTCAAATGTCATGAAATTTTACTGTTTGGAAATGTTCCTTATCTTTTATAAGAGTTGTTCATGCAAAAAAACACGTATAATGTGTTGTAATTAGTGATTAGTGATTACGAAACAAAAAAATTGGCCGCTTACCCCTGACATCTGACCCGCGATACATAGACGTATTTCCAGTACTAAATACCACCGTCTAAATAATGCGGAAAATACGCTGTAAGAGTCTTTAGGCTGGCGCCGCAGCCAGTGGCCTTGTGAACCTATCAGATGATCGCCAGGTACAATTCTCTACCTCTCGACATATATCGCCAGTGCTGCGCGCCGTGCCACAGTACATCAAAATGGATCAACAGAACGTACTTCAACCAGATGCGACTGGAAATACGACTGGTGAACACAGTCCGCCATTTTGTGGAGTCAAAAATTTGGTTCTACAAAATGGCGGACTGCTATTTGTCACGAAATTAAACAAAAACCACGCAATTTGAAGGGATAGTTATGTGAATCTTTATATTCTACTTTAAAAAAAGCTTCCCAACCATATCCATTTCAGTTTTATAGCCCAAATCGCAAAATCCAAAGCAATGTGTACCTTTAAGAGCCTGTATTTTACAAGGAGTCACAGAAATTTAATATGAAAAAGCCATTGAAAAGTCCTGGAATCTCACAACTAGTACACATGGTCAGTGTATTATAAACAGACTCTTCTGATGAAAAAAAAAAAGCATCAAAATTCGTCATGGGAAAACCCTTATTTTTTCCCCTGAAAAGTCATAGAAGTCATGGAATTTAAAAATGTTGTGGGAACCCTGACTTGCTTAAAGGTCCATACCCGAAACATGTATAAAAACTGTATATCAAAATGTCTGCCAACTGTAGGTGTCCATCAGTTTGAACCAGTGTGTAGATTGGAACCTGGACCATCTCCTAACTTTGTCTTGTATGAAAATTGAAATAAGGGAGAGTGATCTCCAGTCCTACTCACGTTGAAAATCCCACCAGTAGCTGGCAATCTTCTGGCTTCTCTCCCTGTCCGACGCAGGCCTGTGTAGCTGATTGGCCAGCAGAGTAGAAGTTCTGTAACAGACCGATGGCAAAGGCAACCCAAATCACCAGGAAAATCCCACAGAACTTCAAGATGTCCTCCACCATCTCTCCCAAGGAGATACGCAAGGGGCCGATGTATTCGCTGACAAGTAGTAAGTTGAGAAGGCGTAAGATGGACACCGTAATCGTGACGCCGAACAAAGCCCCTGCCACCACGGTCGGCTCGAACTGACCATACTCGATGGTGTCCTGCAATGGAGGCGGTAATAACGTGGGAACCAGTCCACCAGCAGAACCCCAGAGTCGACAGTTAGACAACTCCAAGAATTCCATTCACACCTTCAACTAATGTGTCATTGAGCTTTCCCCTTAGAATACCGGTGGCTGCTGCCACCCGATTCTGAAGATCAGACAGGGTGTTGTCGTTGAGGTTTGTGTCATTGAAAGTGTCAGGCATTGAAGCAACACGAGGGGTCTGCAAACATAAAATCTGGATTTTTAAAAGACAGCATCTCTTACTTCCACAGAAAGAAAAAAGATTCCATACAACGTTCAAAGGATGTTTTGACACGATGTACTTTTACTTCCTGACAAAGTCATATAAAAGGCATGATAAAACTTGGCTAATCGAGTGCGTTATTGAGTGACTGTCTCGTAGTTGATAAAAGACCACACAAGAAATCACTGTCAGTCATTACCAACATTCACATCAGATACATTAAATTAGCACATTTTCTCAAGGCACCAGATTTTGTTAACTTCTGGCACAAGAAACATGATGATGGATGGTGTCATAAAAACTTACCGCAGTCCTGCTGCTCCACTGAAGGCCAAAGACTGTGACGGACAAGGCTATGATGACAACTTCGTGCAGGTTGATGCTATCTGAAGTGTACTTCTTTAATCCATGTTTCTTGATGATCTTAATGTGCAACCACGCCAATCCTGCAGTGGTTAAATGATGAGGCACAAATTGTTTTTTAACTTAAATCACCCACTACATGGCTAAAAAAGCCACTCTAGGTAAAGGGTTACAATTAGAGAAGGTAGGATTGGCATCATTTTGAATTGCTAGCCCTACTACCCTTTACAATTTTCCTGGGCCCAGATTTAAAAAGAGGATGATTGTTCCAAAGAAATCATCCCAATTTTCAGACCTATAGACCCAGGTGGGTAACTCCCACCGTCGAGACCAACTCACCCCCTCCTTAAATGCCTGACAGAAGCAGTTGATCTTCAAACCTATGGACCAAGGGGTTAACTTCAACCATCGATGAGATCAATGGGGATTTACAAGGATTAACGCCCTTAATTGACACATCCACTTACCGACAACCCAAACCAAGATGAGCAAGTGGAGCAGTTCCACTGTCCGAGGATAGGTGCGCTTATCCAGGGAATTGGCTGCCACGATGAAAGCGAGGAATGTAAAACCAGAGCCGGCCTTCATCATCATCATAATGTAACTGCAAAACAATAATTGTGGTATAAAATCAAACAGAATGAGAAGTGACAGGGAGGGCTTCATAAGCAGAGGTTGAACCTTAACGTCGGTGCACAAACTTAAATTTCATCTGCAGGGAACACGGCTGATGAATACAGATGAGCAATTTAAGCTAAAAAAACAAAACAACAACAACAAATTTTCCAAGACAACATGACTTGCACATCATACGGAAGCTACAATGTGTGCAGTGCCCCATTAGAAATGTTCTCTTTTTGACTGGGCTGAGCTATTATTGTGAAAAAAATACACTTAAATATGAACATTATTGCAATTGATGGCCAGAATGATAACAACAAATTTGACCACGACTTCCATTCACAATCGATCATGCACAATGCTAAAAGAAAAACCAGGCAGTCTCTGGGTAGACTCAGTGTTTGACACCAAGACATTAACATCAAAGTGATTGTCAAATCATCAGGGCTGCAGTTGAGTCCATCACAAGTCCATCACAAGTCCCTGCAAGTCCATCACAAGCCCTCCAGTCCTAATTCCAATCACAAGCTATTCAAATGAGCTTTGACAAAGGCATTTGTCATTGTTCACCCAGTTACTTGTGACCGGCTTTATGAAAGGACTTCTGACTGGACTTGCGAAAGGACTTGTGAAAGGACTTGCAGACACTCGACTACAGCTCTGCAAATCACAAGACTTGCAGGCTCTAGTTACTTCATATCAACACTGACGTTTGGGTTCAGGTTCAGTTTGGCAAAGTTTGGAAAATGTTTGTTCAGGCATCGGTTCGGTCTGGGTTTAGCAGTAAATTCAAACTTCAAGGGGATTCACCCATAGGTATAAAGGCTCTTGAAAGTGCTGCCTATTAAAACTGTACCCTTGTGCCCCCTCTCCCCCAACACTTTTTTAGCAGAAAAAAATACAATTTGATCCTGAAAAACATCAGGAAAAAACACACTTGCCCTCCCCGCACCAACCTGTCTATTCCACTAAACTCTCCAGTGTTTTCCAAAGATGTGCACATTAATTACAGGTATTTATTTTAACTCTAAGCGCAGGTGTCTTTTAGCCTATATGTACGTATAGAAAAAGTCCACGACAAGTTTTCGTTTCTGAGAACAAAAATGTCAGGAAACGACCAGTACACTTACGGCAGCCTTGCAAAGCTAACCACTCTGCGCATGGGAAGGAATATGTAGAGCAGGCAAATGACTGGATAGCCAAGCACCACCATAAGAGTCAGGAAGAACTGATACGCGAAACCTTGCTCGTTCCAGTCCAGGAGGTTCCTGTAGAACTGCACGATGATTGCCTTCTGGGAATGAGGATGAGCTATGAACTGATGGGAGGGAATTTACAGTCAATCAACATCAATATTTATGAGTAAGCTTCATTTTTAACTAATTTGGTTAAAAGTGCTGTCCTGGTGGAATTGTCTTGACAAAACATTAATTTCTATTAGTTGGTGAAACTTTACTTAACAAGTTTGTTGGAAGATAAATTCATTATCCCGCTTACGCTTCGTAGCATATGGGATGCAGACGCACTACATTTTTCTGAGTTCTACTCCACAGTGGGGCATGATGGGGACATGGGCTGAAAAAAATTACCATTAAATTTTTTTTAAAAGTTCTTTCAAGTTGTAGAAGAGACTCTGTGGGTCATTTTGCTTTTTCAATGAGCTTCCTCGCCCTTCAGGAAAGGATTTTATGCAACTTTTAAGGTCAGAAAATGTTCACAATGTTTTACAGCCTGCTTTGAAATCTGACAAAAAAAAACCTAAAACAATTATCTGCTGGCATTTTACAATTTCCATAGGCCATATATTGGAGACAGAATCGGTTTTGGGCACTTATTTGATGGAAAAGATCCTAAAATTTCGTAGAAATTTGTCTTTATGGGCAAAATTTGGCTTCAAAAATATGGATATTTTTGCTCGGCCAGGTTAAAAATTCAGCTGCACTTTGTATTATCTGAATTAACTCAAATACATATACTAGACTTTAATTAGTTACTCCTTGAGCTTGGAGTCAGACAATGTTTGAAAGTACAGGCTTACCTCTTTCTGCTTGTAATCAATTGCCTCAAACAGCTTGGCTAGCGGGTGTTGCTTGCCCTCTATGTTCCGATACTTGTCCGTGTTGTGGTACCGGAACAACGCCAGGATCTACACGGGAAATGAGGACACAACAAAAGATTAAACAACCAATAAAAGACTGGAAAACTAGCACGGAGAGACGCTTTACGCTTTTAAGAAAGGGTAGCCGATGATGATCTTTCTCCTTGAATGTCCAATATTCATGTGGGGTTATATGGGGCATTCTGGCAATATGAAATGGCCACACGATGATATTCGGTAATTCTTTGCCTGGTGCATGTTTCCTATCATCTTATGATCTTTCCTGCTTCGAGAGGAATATTAATTCCTACCTCTTGTATCGTTTTGTTTTTTAGCTCATCTGTTCCTTGAGTGGCATTTCACATTGTTCGGAGCGAACTTGCATACAGAAAAGAATTCAAATTTCATGGCAGAATCAGATAAATGCAGTTTGGATAGCTGTGTTCAATCAAACCAACCATAATATTTGAGAGGTTTTGTAGACAATCATGTGAAATAACCATATAACTAACTCGAAAACGAGAAGCGTGGTTCAATGAGCTGGATGTATAAACTGATCGGTCAGTATGCCCTGATCACCATCTAACTCCTGCTGATGGTTATAGAGCATATGGACAGAAATGTTGCGCTACCAGAGTTAGTGTTGAGTACAACTTTACGTGCAGATACATTAGGCCTAAAAAAAATAGTTCTGCTTCCGATTACATGGCATTTGAAAATAGGGTAGGTAGGTAGGGATATTTTTTTTTTGCTGAGCATATGTAGGTGTCTTCGTGTAGTTAGGTTTAAAGGTAGTATTTACAGCATTTATGGTTTTTGAATTCTTTTTTACTTTTTTCCCGATTTTTTTTTAGGGTTGGGCAATTAAAATAGGGTAGGTAGGATAACCGGAAGCAGAACGTTTTTTTGGCCTTATGCGAAGTAACTAATTGTGGTAACTCAAATGTTTTTGTCAGTTTACTATGACCATACGCCATCGGGAGTGTGACGGTCAAAGGGTCTTTTACAAATGAAGCTGCAGGCTCAATTTTTCTGTCCGTCATTTTGAAGCCTCATATGAAATTCATGTTCGGTCTTGCGCTTCAAAGTTGAGGCTATGAATTTGTCCAACATACTACATGTAAGCCTGACCGAACCTGCCGTAGACGTGGCTATGGAACTTTCCAACAGCAAACAAAATGGCAGTCAAAAAAGTATTAATGAAACCTGTCTTTAGTTGTATACACTCCACTAAGCAAAATATCAAACTTAATTTCTTATACTATCACTCGACAGAGAGCATGCAAAATCACATCTACAAAAAAAAGAATAGGCAGAAAATTCCAGCATTGTCCTCAGGGAGTGACTATGTGCCTAATGAGATCATTGTATTCTTTACCTCTTCAGTCGAAGCTGACTGCCCTAGCATCTCACCAGCGAACACTTCCAGCCCTCTTGCCATCTTCTCATACTCGACCCCAAAGTCCTCCCACATGTGGCTTAACACCATCAGCTTCTTGCTCATCTCAAAGGCGTGGCCGAAGATGTCCGTCTGAGTGGCCAAGATATAGGCAGGCTGGGAGAGGGCACGGTAGATGTGGAGGGTGGAGATGGCCTGAGTCAGAGTCACGTCACCTCCTTGGGATAGCGAAGGCTCTGTGATTACAGCGTTGAGTTCCACAAGCAGCTGTTGGTGTAGAAGGGAGATGTATCCGAAGATCAGAATAAAGAGTGGACAAAAAAGAAATACAGAGTACCTCAATATCTCATTGTAACAGGCAAATTGTATTCTTGTTATTTCCATGCCGCAGGATGCGGGTATTGGTTGACTATTATACACATACTGTCTCGCAATGAGGTCACTACTGCAGATCTATGCCTCGGGCATAGATGGGGCATAGATGTTTGCTGCCCACAGCGACGACTTTGAGACAAATGGCACCAGCGGGCTATGCTGCGCTAGAGAGGACTTGATAAAAATAGCTCTAAAAAATCACTTAGTTCTCAACAGTCACTTCATGGCAGAAATAATTGTTTAATTTTGCAATATGCACTCTACATAAAACTACAAAATGACGCAGACTTAACTCAGCAATCACGTCCATTCACCAGTATAAAACTTTGCAATGGGCTACGTGTATTTCTCCAATTATAATTTCTTCATGCTTTTGATTGGAGGGGGGGGGGGGGGCTGACTGACAGAGAAAATGCCTTGTGCTCACTGGATCAAATCTACACACTCATGTCAAAGGAACTTAAGCAATGGCACACAGAGTGAGTCCGATTGTGATGCATCCAGGGTTCATAATACACTGCACTGGCCAGCCATGCATGTGGCAGAGGACTAGCGGAAAGTCTTTTGTTGTGTTTGGTGGGAAGAATGTTGGTTGTATATGTGACCCGCTCCAGAAAAAGGTGATGTAAGTCGCGCTATGCATTTACGTGTAATGGCCCTTTCAACGTTGAGATGAGATCTGATGTTGATTTACATTTTTGGTTGTGTTCATTCTTTCCAGGGTGACTGGAAGGGCAAGCTCAAAATATCACAAAATCAGACTTTTAGGAACAAATTTGAAAGATCAAATTTTAGACATTTCAGGACACTATTTTAGGAAACTGTATGTGTAGATTTTTAATTATTGCCAAATTCTCTTTGAAAATGAATTAAACTGCTGCAAACTGCTGACTGACTGAATTGACCTGAAATATACAAATCAACAAAATTAGCTGGCCTATAACGTTCTGAACTTCAGCAAGTTCTTTCTCATTTCTTTCTCAAAGAAGAAAGAACTTGCTTATAAGTTCGAAACGTAAGGCCAGCTAATTTTGTTAATATTAAATTCCCTTTGGTTTAGTATTGCATTCCAACCTAGGCTCCTCAACTGTGCTTTCCAAGTTTGCGAAGACGTGACCCATCGAAACTTTGTAATTCACTAAACAGGTTTTTTAAGTTAAAAGTGAGACAAAATCCTAAATTGGTTATATTATTTTCTGAAAGAAATGTGAAAGTGACATACCTTGACTGTACCAAAGTCACTGCGCTGAGCAGCCAGGATTAGAGGCGTAATAGCAGGATGGTAGTCATCGTTGTCACAGTGACCATCCAGGACAGATGCCAGAATATCCTTAAAGGAAACGTGTAATGTATGGAGGGATTACACATCACCAACTGTAATGATGTGGGGGCATGATGGGATAAAATCCAAGATGGCAGATATTGTAGATTATGTGATTTCTAATCAATGCAGAATCAGAACCGAATAAACTAGATCGTTTCCTCTGTACGGCGAAGTAAAGAAAAACGTTTAGCGTCACCGCTTCCTGTTTGAGGGCCGCCTGGATTAAAAAAAATTACAAGTGGAAAATGAGTTAAAAAACCTCCAAAAATGTCAACCTATTCATCAACAATTAAATACTTGTGAGTCAGAACTGTAAACATGCTCAATTCTCCTGTCCAACATACCTCTTTCATTTTTGTTTCTTTGAACAGTTAAAAACCTACGGTTGTCAGAAATTTTAAAAAGAATGGCAGCCATCTTGAAAATAACAAATACAAAATAGAAACCCTCTTTCCCTTTTTTTATAAAAACCCAGACACTAAACATGTGCTTTATTTTATTTGGCATAATCCAAAGTCGCCCCATTTATCAACGATTTGAACCTAGTAGCCTTCTGGACAGGAAAGTTACAATTGATACCAAGTTCAACTTATTTTCATGCATATTACCATGTGTTATAAAAATACAAACATCATCTAAATGCCAATTTCATTAGAAGTGAAAAGATGCTGGAAGTTTTTTCAAGTCTTGATCATTCCATCATTCCATTCCATTTTTAAGTTATATTGTCTATTGTATTGAATTCTATGGACTGGGCAGGGCATTCAATTCCACACACAGTATAAAAAGCAGACCACTTTTTTCATTCCTCACTCCTTCGCTAATTGTGTAGAGTCACATCATTCTACCGTGGTCCGTTTTTCCTACAGCATAGTACCAATTTAGCTTGTGTCCGGACGCGGGAATAGAAACTGGTGTTTGCTCCTTACAAGGACTATTCCCGTGGAAGGATACGGTGCCTTTTTGTAAATATTTAGCCCATAATATTAAATTGAACTCCCTAAAGTGGACATTTATATTAATATGGAAGGAATGTTGTCCACCATGTCCCATCATAAAATTGTATCGTAAAATTGGGTGTGATCCCTGGCTATACGGCATTCTGGATTTATGACTTCTAAATAGCGCCCACCCGAACAAAGATACTGACAATTTGGGAGACCGCCAACATAGGGCAACATAGCTCAGTTGGTAGAGCACCGGTACGGTAACCCGGAGGTCGCAGGTTCGAATCCCGCTCCTGCCAGTTTCTTTGTTCACTTTGAAAATGTATAAAAAAATTATTAAATCCTAATTTGTTTGGACTCAAACCTCTATGCAATAATAAATACCGTACACTACATGGCCACACATTTACATCCAGCTCATCAGGCTGGTTTGACAGCACAGGTCGCAGAAAATGGATTTCTCAGTACACAAAAAAACAAAACAACAATAACAATAACATACCTTGTCTGTTTGAATATAGCCGCATATTGCCTTGATTGCCTCGTCAAATTCCACATCGATAGCGCGTATCAGAGCATCCCCAAGGGGTATGTCAAAGCTCATCAGAATGTTCATTATCTCTGCAAATAGAGGGGAATAGGTGGGGATTTGTTTAAAGTGAAGTGAACAGAGTGCATGGTAGGGGTAGAAAGTGACGATTCCGACCACGGGCCAAGATGTATGAAATATCAATACGACCCCCTGTGATTTAAAGCCTGAAGGCAGATTGCCCTGAATCCCCTCTATCTCTTTCAACAGTTCAATAGACTTATTATGGGAAGCACTGATCACACGGTTTGTATTACGCGCACACACATTCTGTGCGCACACGTGTATAGACCATATCGCAAATACCGCCTGGTTGAGACGTCACAATGGTCACAAGGGATTGTGGGAAGGAAATAGGAGCATTTTTTATGCGCGTTTTCCTCCCACAATCCCTAATTGTAACCATGGAGAATTTCTCCATGTTGTAACCATGCATTGTGACGTCTCAACCAGGCGGTATTTGCGATAAGGTCTTGACTATGGGTAGCCCTACAAATATAGGGCTGTAAATGGTTCCTTGTTTAACTTCTGTCATTTTCACCATTATGTAACAGTAAAATGACAGAAGTTAAAAAAGGAAAGCCTTTGGGCTAGATTACGATAGAAATGCAAGCAAAACTGTGTGAGCACAAGCTGGTTGAAACTTAAAACATGGGGAACTCAGGGGAAGGAAAACAGATGGCCCCCCGGGTTGCCCCTTCCCATTTGAAATCTTGAAATGTACAAAAAAATATACAAGCTACAGTTCATGTAACTTTCAGTGCCCCCCCCCCCCCCCCCCCTCCCTAAATTTCACCCAGTTACGCCACTGCTAGTAAAAACAAATCCAGGCGGCCCCCAAAAAGGAAGCGGGCGGGGACGCTTAACATGTTTATTTTTTACTTCGTCTTATAAAAATGGGAAATAGTAAAACAACGCAAATGAGCGCTATGTTTCGTTATTAGGCTAGTTACGTACCCAACACATTTTCAAGGTTATGAGTGTAATATTTACGAAGAAATGTGAACCAAAAAAACCCGAAACGTTTACTTAGTGTCGCAACTATTATAAAATGGGTATCAAATTTGAAAGTAGATTTCGCCTTGAACTGTACACAAGATATTTTGACTAAAATTTGATATTTATTGTATCCAGAAACTGTTAAATAAATTACTTAATGTATCCAGAATGAGTTGTATCTCTTATCAAATTCAAATATCTGTGTGATTTAATCTAGAATGGAAACTTTATTACATCAGGTTTTTCAACTCTTAAAACCTTTCAATTTCATACCACCAACTCTCAAATAACTCTAACCTTCAATTTCAAAGTTGTTTTTCAAATTCAGTGAATCTTTCACTCCACCTAACAGTATTCCAATTGTTTCACCCTTAAATCTCAATCTATAATGCACATCTTCAATTCACTAATCAACCCTTTAAGTTCAAACCTTCAATCTAAATCACTGGATCCTCAATGTTAAAATTCACAATTTGATCCTCAGATTCACTTATCAATATTTATTCAACATCAAAATTCACAATTTAGATTTCAAAATAATTAAAATGAACGTTTTTCTTTTAAGTTGGTTTCTTATGAGTTATATCAGTAACTGCCTACAATGTTACTTGAAGACAGAACAGGTCCTCTCTCAAGCAAGTCTAGCAAACAACTGCCCCCAGTATAGGTCAGTATAGGTCAGTATAGGTAACCACGAGCCACTCCCAAGGAATTCGAAGCTTGGAAGGCATTTGGCATAAATTTAATACTTCATCGACCACAGGCGCTGCTAACTATGGCACCCACTATAAACAATAACCAACTCCAACCTTACTCAGGGAAACCCACATACCACAAATTACTAACTCAATACAATACTGAATATTCAACAGTGAAACTTTCAACTAATCACTGAATCCAAGCAATCACATACACACGCACATACATAACACTTACAACCACTCAATCAAACAAATGAATTCAAAACAAACAAATGAGGGAAATAAATATTCACTTGTGACACCGATCCCCCAGTCACTGTTCTAACACTCGAAAGTTACGTTGCGACTTAAACATTGCCTTGGAGGCTAGGCGCCCAATTGCATTATGGGCTACAAAAAGCGTTCGTTCTAAAAATTGCTATTATATTACGGTGAAATTGTGAACTTGGTGACAAGTACTTGGCATTTTAGATGAGATTTATTGTAAAATTGCATCTGCCCATTTGAGTGTCATTTTACAACTAAAATGTGTGAATCTGTAAAATGTTGTTGTAAATAAGAGATAATTTGGTTAAATATATTTTGTTAACAAAATTGAGTTCAACCGTGATTTGTTCTGTCTGTGTTCCCATATACGTGGTACGTTCAGTTAATTCCCTCTAAAAATGTCCGAAGTGAACCTCTAAGGGGTTAGGGTGACAATCGGAAACCTCAGAACTACTAAGGAAAACAATTATTATCTGACCGTTCATAGGAGCTCGAACCCGGTTTCAGATTTGGGGTATGGGTGAACTGAATAGCGAGACGCACTGACCGCAAGCACACTGGTCGCATTGTATGTACTAGGAAAGAACCCGAGGCTAACTATTTATTTTTCATTTCAAAAGAGTTATCGTGTGGCAATAATGCATTATTCCCAAGTCACGCATGCCACGAGCTTTTACAATAATTGAATTGAATTTACAGGAAACATAATAGATCAATGGTGCCCTTGGCATAGACCTGTGGCATTACCAAAGCATCAATACTTGTACGAAACCGACCAAGGTTGCAGTATCATTGGCATTATACATGGCGGGATAGCCAAATCAAAACGGCTTATGCTTTTTACTTGCCCTGCATGCTGTGTGACATTTTACAGAGCGTTTTAATTCTGCACATACCCCGCTGGCGCTGGCATGCAGTGGCATCTCACAAGTCTTATGAAGCACGATTTTAATGATTTTCTTAAATGGTTTTATGAAGTGAACGTGGAATTTAATTAAAACAAACAACCGATTACAGGTCCGAAAATTATATCCTAGCATTGGGAAATGCACAAGGTTTATTACAAAATAATCAAAGTATAGCTATCAAAATCTATCAAATCAGAGCTCAAAGCGCACCAGACCGTCCCATCGCCCTGTAAAGTGAACGCCGTCACTTAGCATCCAAACCTTGGTCTTTCTCTGCATGAGCTGTTGGTTTGTCATTTAAAAGCATTTGTTCAGAGAGGAATTTAAATATAAAATCTTTCGGAAAATGTGTACCGGTTAATATGTACAAAGGCCGCGTGAACATGGCGTCGGTTATTTTAGGAAGCCTTCACGCTTTATGCATACCCCTATAGGCATGGGGCATTTCAAATCCATCGTGCGAATGTCATGCGAATGTCTCCACTAACAGCCCTTATACACAAAGTATCATTTGTTGACGTGTTTTCATGACCAGGGCTCTATTTCTTAAAAGTTAAGCATATTCCTAGGAATTTGTTCCTATGATAAGTCCAGGACTTAGGAACAATTATTTTTCCTACAAGTCCAAGATAGGAACATTCCTGACTTTTATGAAATGGAGCCCAGATCCCGACGGGGGTGGGGGGGGAGGGGGGGGGGGGAGGAACAACAATTGAGGATATATAGTTAATAACAGGACCTTAGGCAAGCACAAACAAATGGCCCCATATCCGCCTCGGCCTATAGTTGTGTACAAACGTCGGGTATATTTCATTTCTAATTGAAGTATAAAGAGAATGCCATAGAGAATGGACTTATGAAGTAATGACGTTGCAGTTTTTGCACAGTGTTTACCTCGTTGAATTCGTGCAACGTGCATTTATACTATGGGTTGCCTACAAGTTAGGATCATTGCAACAAACACAAAGACTACGTTTTTCAAATCCAGAAGGAAACGATATTCATTTAGGTCCCTTATAAGGAGTAAAAATAATTCTCAAAACAAGCATCTGCAATAGTACATTTTATACGGATAAAACCGTATACTATAACGTGATAATATTTCCGTACGTTCCACTTGGCATGCATAGTAAACACGGCGCGTCGGACGTCATTTCATTTGTGCGCTACGAGGCCGTCTTGTAAGTTATGATTGGTAACATCAAATCATATGGAATGGAATGGCAGTATAGTCTACTACTGTTTATGGGTTTTATGTGATATGGTATTTTCTTTTCTTTTTACAAGGTTAGAAACGGGTCACGGCGTAACGTCTTTAATCAAAATTTAGCCTTGTTTGAAATTCCAGATGCAGTTGCGGTGACGTCGAAAGTTTACATACAACGAAGTCCTGCAAACAAATTCCCAATTCAATCTTAAACTTGTGAACCATAAGGAAAGCCTTTGGAACATGATTTTTTGATCGAGAATTATCCCCTTACGTAGTGAGGCGTCGGGGTGCTGGGGCGGCCTGTGCAGCCAAGCGAAACGGTCACAATGTGCTTGTGCAGTCAAGCGTAACATACACAATAATCCAACAATGGATTGAAACTGCACAAATAATAGCGGCAAATGGCGTCATCCGACCTGGTGCCAGTTTTGTTTTGCGCTATTTGGCGTCATCCGTACGCAAGGGGTTTTACCAAAAGAAAAAAATGCAAGAAGCAGAACAAAACAATTAACTAAGGAACCATTTTTTTTGTAAAGCATTTTCTCCCTAAATCTACATGTTAAATTTCAACTTCAAATTGTAATTTATGGGGAAAGTTTACTCTCTTGCTGGGAATCCCCTTAGAAATCACGATGAAGAAACTTACCTAGATAACCATCTGTGATTGCATCAGCATATAGCGTCATATTCTCCTCGTTCCTCCAGTCCCGTAGCAATTCAAGGTCCTCCCACTCGCTCAACAACTTGCCCAACCTCAACCCGTTGCCTGTCCCAGCTACTTCCCTTACGTGGTCATACCTAGCGCTCTCCTCCGCATACCCCGAGCCCAGCGGACACGGCGACATATCCTCCTCGGGGACAGAGACCGACAATCCCGGTTCACCGTTCTCTTTCATTTTCAGCTCGGCTCCCATTTCATGCAACTCAAAACCTTCAGGATCCATATTAATTTTGTAGGGCCTACTGCAATGTTTGAAGAAATAAAAAACACAGCAGGCAAACAAATGGAGTATCACGCTAATGACGTTTTACCGGCTTCAGAAGGTTACAGGTGGATTCCGCGCACCACTGAGCTTTTTAAAAGGAGAAACGTACAATGGTTTAGAATAATTCGAAATATAGGCACGTCACCGATGAACATGACCCCCAAACTTCATATTCATATTGAGTCATTACAAATAATCCCAGAGGAATTTCATGAAATCACTGCTGAATCGAAACCTTTCATCGAATTCTGTCACCCATTAAGAGCGATTTGCTTCAAAGGTAAATTGATGGGGGAAAGAGGCTGGCGAATAAAGACAGCACAAACGGCAATCGAACAGGACACTGGTTGTAGTTTTCACCATGGAGGAAGGTTCCTCGATGCTTTCACTGGCTCAGAAGCAATTTATTTTATATTGATACAGCACATATTAGGCCTAAACCTGCTAATATACACAAGGTTTAAAGGGGGGCACATTGCCATTGGCCTTTTCGAGATATAGGAGGGCGCCATTTGATTTTGGTAAACCCTTTGTGCCATACAAATCGTTGAAAATCGGGCTGCAAAACTACGATAGTGTTCCCCCAATGACTCGCATTTTATAAAATAATTATTATGAATGTACAAGAGTTGAAATGGGCCATTTACTTAAAATATTAACAATCCCTAAATATTGTGGTAAGGTACCGGTACAGTTGTCCGTTAACGTTAATGGGCAAAATACGATAAAACTAACGGTGGATAATCACTCAAGTTGTGAATTAATTACATGTATTTATTAAGAAAACAAGAAGCTAAATAACCTTTTTTTGGAAACTATCAGAAAATAATTTAAACCACACAAGAGATATACAATGTACTTTTTTTCTTTTGAACAGACTGATTGGACAGTCATCATGCATGAAATTAAAATAATCTTTTTGTACAACGACCCCAAAATATTCCACATTCCAACCACATGAGCCATCCAAACCAAACATGAAAGGTGTTACATGTATGTTCGTGATTTTGAGGTGTACCAACCGATTTGCTAGTTTGTTAGTATTATAAAGTTATGAGCTTTTCAACGAGACATTCTACAAAAAAACGATAAGTATAACAGATTTAATTTACAGTAGGCCTACTTGTAAATTCTACAAAAATTTAGAATTGTTCCTGAATAATTAACTTATCATCTAAAGTTCTTGATGCAAAAATTTGTTTCCGTCTTCTAAGAAAGTTACAATTGAGCTCACACTTAGTATGTCTTTGGTATTAAAATACACATTATATTTAATATACCTTACACAGAATGTTACTTTTCTTTACAAAATATTTAAAATAAGTGATTTTTCATTCCAAGTTCGCTTCAGTAAATATGGATAACCACTGCAGTTTGTCATACAAAACAAGAAAGCATACGTCAAGACAAGAGCGTGAAGATTCGATACAGGCCCCTAGAATATTTTCGGAGGGTTGCAGAGGCCCAACATAGCAAAACATATATATGTCAGAAAAAGTACTGAGAAGAAATTTAACTTGTTGAAGAGCACGGACAGTATATCGTTAACAGAATCACAAAATATTACATTTCTGGAAAAGATTGATTTTTAAATCCGGCATTTTCAAAGTGAACATAGAAAAATAGCAGAAGCGGAATGTGAACCTGCGACATCCACATTATCGTAAGCGCTCTACCAACCAACCAACCACCCACCAATAGCAACGAAGACACTCGTTACTCCCAATAACTACACCAGACATGTTGACATGTTTACACGAGTTTGATATATTTTTTTCGTTTCGGGAAAGGAGCATGGCTATTTTGAAGGAGGTACTTCAAATTTTTCGGCCCAAATATTAAACATTTCATTAAACAGTGTCCCCGACGGATTATTTTTGCGCTGGCAAAAGTATTTTGAAAATGGAGGGGAAGGAAGGCGCTTTCAATAAGCCTTTCACATTCGTAGAAACTGAACGCACATAACACACAACAGATGACGGGCCGTCGTCCAGGGATATTAAAACAAAATTCATTTCTACAACAGGAAGGGGAAGTGGTAAAGGGAGGGGAGGGAGAGGGGAGGGGGAAAGGATGGGGATAAGGAGGGGATAAGGGGAAAATGAGGGGAAAGGGAATGGAGAAGAGCAAGGGTTCCCACGGGGGAAGGTGACCCGCTTTCCCCTTCTAACAACGCCACTGATTCTGCGTTTGTCTCAATGCAATATTGAGTCTAATACTTGTGCCGGAAAAGCTGTAATTTGTCAAAATCCACAACTGCATGAGCAAATAATTTACGGCGAGTTATTACAATTGCCATATCACTGGTTCCTCCCCTGAATCTGATTCTTCTTCCTCTTCACTAGGTGCTTGATAACGTAGGTGTTTCGTCTTGTTTTGGGTCCATTTCCTTCACTTCTGGATCCGCGTCCATCACTTCTGGATCCGCGTCCATCACTTCTGGATCCGCGTCCATCACTTCTGGATCCCTTTCCTTCAATTCTGGATCTGGTTGGAGGTTTGTGTATTGGAATGGATCAGGTTGTTTCTGTTCCACTGAAATTGACTCTGGTTGCTCATCTGATTATTTCTGAGGCTCTGACTTCGGTTCCTCTTCTGGTTCTTGGTCGGGGTCTAGTGAGACTTTCAAGTTAGTTGGCTCCGCTTGTTGTTTAGAACTTTGTGAAAACATGGCTTCTTCTGGATAATGCATTGTTAGGGGCTACTGTTCTGATATCTGTGCTTGTCTGGGTGGGATGTCTTTAAGATTTATTTCCTCACAAGAATCTGTTTCTCCGTCTGGTCTGTGCTCCACTTCATTCTTTGTTTCTACTTCTTGCTGGTGCGCCGGTTCTTGCGCATCTTGAACTGTATGTCTGCATGTCTTTCGTATTCCAGTTCTTGCTCAGTTGGCTCAAAATCTGGCTGTGAATGTAGGTCCTGTTCTGGCATTGACTTTTCTTGTTCTTCCGAATCTTGTTTAATATCTGGCTCTTTCTCCACTGACTCTAGATCTAGCGCAGGCTGAATCTGTGGTTCTGGTTCCAACTTCAATTCTTCCTCTTCTCCTGGTTTTGTCAGTTCACCTTTCTCTAGTGGATCCATATTTACCTTAGAATCTACTTCTGGATCCAAATCTTGCTCTTTCATTGCAATGGCATATTCGGACTTTTGGACATGCTCTTTGTCCATCGCCAAGCTGCCTCCAGCTTTTTCTTCCTACAAATTACAAGAAAGATGTAAAAATAATTAAATCCTATATAGGTTTATCAAAGAAATATTACGAAAATCACATGTTTAAATGTTACAAAAAGATAAGATAAACATCTGGCAGTGCAAACACAAACAAACCCACACATTGGAATAAATCCTACCGGTTTGATATCCTGAGTGAGGTCGTGTATCTTCTTTTCAACAACGTTGGCAATTCGTCGGAAAAATCCAATTTGCTGGGCTGATTCCGGGTCCGGCTCCGGTTCCCAAGGTTCCACTTCACTGGGTGATTGACAACGTATTTCATCTTGTTTTGGATCCATTTCCTTCACTTCTGGATCCGCATCCATCACTTCTATTTCCGCCTCTTTCACTTCTGGATCCGTTTTCTTCACTTCTGGATCCGTTTCCTTCACTTCTGGATCCGCGTCCTTCACTTCTGGATCCGTTTCCTTCACGTCTGGATCCGCGTCCTTCACGTCTGGATCAGTTTCCTTCACTTCTGGATCCGCGTCCTTCACTTCTGGATCCGCGTCCTTCACTTCTGGATCCGCGTCCTTCACTTCTGGATCCGTTTCCTTCACTTCTGGATCCGTTTCCTTCACTTCTGGATCTGGTTGGAGGCTTGTGTCTTGGAATTGATCAGGTTGTTCCACTGAAATTGACTCTGGTTGCTCATCTGTTTTTTTCTGAGACTCTGATTTTTGTTCCTCTTCTGGTTCTTGGTCGGGGTCTAGTGAGACTTTAGTTAGCTCTGCTTGTTGCTTAGGACTTTGTGAAAACTTGGCTTCTTCCGTATAATGCTTTGCTGGGGACTGCCAGTGTTCTGATATCTGTGCTTGTCTGTGCGAAATGTCTGGAATATTTATTTCCTCACAAGTATCTGTTTCTCCGTCTGGTCTGTGCTCCACTTTGTTCTTTGTTTCTACTTCTGGCTGGGGCGGCGGTTCTTGCGCATCTTGAACTATGTCTGCATGTCTTTCTGATGTCAGTTCTTGCTCAGTTGGCTCAAAATCTGGCTGTGAATCTAGGTCCTGTTCTGGCATTGACTTTTCTTGTTCTTCCAAATCTTGTTTAATATCTGGCTCTTCCTCCACTAACTTTAGCGCAGGCTGAATCTGTGGTTCTGGTTCCAACTTCAATTCTCCTTCCTCTTCTCCTGGTTTTGTTATTTCACCTTTCTCTAGTACTACTCGTGGATCTATATTTACCTTAGAATCTACTTCTGGGGCCAAATCTTGCTCTTTCATTGCAATGGCAAATTCGGACTTTTGGACATGCTCTTTGTCCATCGCCAAGCTGCCTCCAGCTTTTTCTTTCTACAAATTACAAGAAAGATGTAAACAAAAAATCCTAGGTTTATCATAAAGGAATATTACGAAAGTCACATGTCTGAAGGTTGTAAAAGACGAATGGGAACACTCTCTAAGATAAACAACTGCCAGTAAAAATAGAAACAACAAACACATTGGAATAAATCCTACCGGTTTGATCTCCTGAGTGAGGTCCTGTATCTTCTTTTCAACAACGTTGGCAATTCGTCGGAAAAATCCAATTCGCTGGGCTGATTCCGGGTCCGGTCCCTCCTCAGCAGGAATTAGGAGCTTCATCCTTTCTACCTCCTGGTATAGAGTACCAACCATGCTCAACAACTCGCTCTTGTCTACATCCAGCCCGTGCACTAAGTTTGTTAGACTGGACTTATCTTTCTGGAGGTCTTGAATGACGGCGTTCATCATGGCAATTTTGCCCTGTAGGTCAACCTCTTCTTCATCCCTCTGCACGATCTCTGCACGCTGCTCCCCAAGTAAACGATCGGCCTCCTGCTTGAGTTCGATGGTGTGACTAGTCAGCTCGGAAGTTGAATCGATGACCTCTGAATTGTGGCTACTTAGTGGGTCAAGGTCTTCCAACTTGCGACTCAGGTTGACTGACTTTTCGTTCGAAAGAACTAGAGTCTTGTTCAGAGCTTCAAGTCGATCCTGCGCGCAGAACCTGGATGGTGGTGATAAAAATACGTATAAACCCAAAGTTTCCCCATCTTATCCAGATATTTTTAGGAGTGAATGCTAATTCACTATGGGAGTGAATGGTAAATCCATCTTACATTAGTGAATTTTCTTTTTGGACTCAGGCCCAGTGATTTATTTACCACAAACAATGTTCCAGGATTTTGTCCTTGACTTTGTTTGTAGAAATATCGATCCGTGCTCAGTGATTCCTGCCCTGACACAACAATTTGCTTAGCATGAAATTCTTCCTTGGCAAGAAATAGCATTATAAGCCGCTTGTCATTTATAAAGCTTGTGACTAGCATCTAGCCGTTGTTTGCTTAACGTGACAATGACAAGGAGTTTTGGTTGGCAAACTGATTTTACTAAGCAACACATATTTGTTGTGTTATTAGTTTTTTTGTGCTTGAGCAGCTCTATGAAATTGACCCGTAATTTTGTGCTGATCTGGACTCTCAAATCCTCCAAGACCTGCTAGTGGATTTTAAAGATCTGGAAATAGTATGGTTTGGATGAGAGGTGCGTTATGAGATCTTGTTTCCCCGAGATTCCTTGAATCTTTGCTGCATTTTCATTGTCAAATGCATATTAAATTAGCATTCCTTTCAGTCTGGTTACCAGACCTGAAGAATCTGACTATTCTCTACGATTTGATGGTCCGGTAGCCAATAATGTCACGTGACAAAAAAAAATGGAGGAATTCTTTAATGTCCATGTTTTCCGAACTCGTTTTCGGCAACATTCGGATGTTCTTGTTGATGTTCGCCTCGGCAATAACCACAAACTGTTTTCAGGCCTGTTGTCAATCCTGAAATTTTACATTCTCGATTAAATCCTTTGTACATGACAAATCTGTTCACACCACTTACAGTGATTCGTGAAACACGACAATCGACCCAAATGGCACTGAAAGTTCCTTTCGCCAAAAAGGAATGCTACGTGACAAGTTTCGCTGTGAGTGGTGCCAGTATATGGAATAATCTGCCTGAACAAATGAGAACCATAAACTCCTGAAGTACATTTAAATCGGAGCTACGTAAAGCCATCTATCAGTGATATTTCTGTCATTTACGCTGATCTGCGGAGTTATAAACTTGGTTGCCAAAATACTTTGGAGCCGGATGGGAATTTCCCCTTGTTTTTCACCCTAAAAGGTTTTTTTTTCGCGGGTTTTTCGCCCATCCCGTAAATCAGCAATAGGCTTCTGGAGAGTTGAAAAGTTAACCGAAAATATATCTATTTGTGTAAACATTACTGTATTTGTTTAAATATTTTGTATGAATGTGTAAATATTCAGTTTTAACTAATAATATGCAGGGCCCCAATGGAAACCAGTTTTAAACTGTTTGGGCACAACCTGGGTAAAGAATAAATAAATAAATAAATAAAGCCCAAAACCAATGCCATGGTTCTTGCCGTATTTTTTTGAATGTTGCCACTGACGTCACTCGGATTGGCATGGTTATCTCATATGATCTATTTTAAACCGAAGTGACTACCTGGCCTAAGATTTATCAGGGAATCTTCAGCTCAGGGAACCAGACTATTTTCCCTTTTCCTTACGTTTATAAAGGAAATTATATTGAGAAAGATTATTGGACCCTGAGATCGTTGGTAATGATGAAGGGTTATGATTCTCTGCGAATGGCAGATTACATAATTTTGCTTTATACAAAGAGTGCCGGTTACCTGAAGGCCGAGACGTCATTCCTTAGTGACTGGATGTCACGTGGTCGCACGCCCTCCGCGTTCATGGATGTAGTTGACAGATTGGCCTGAATGTAGCGGTCTCGCGTCAGTTTCAAAACTCGCTGCATTGTGCAGAATAAATCAGTGCAAATTAACCAATCTTGTTACAAGTCCGTAAAAATACAGAACATTTAATACTAACAAACCCAAATGGTACCCGAAAACCTGACAAAATTGAAACCTCATAGAAACGTTCTCCTTCAAACTCGCAATAAATTTGCAATCGTCTGGTTGGTCAATGTGTAATTGAAATGGAGTAACACCAAATCCCGGCTTATTTGTGAATGTTTTAACTCATGAGAAAAAAATGATTTTTTTTTTCAATACAATAATTATGTATTTTCAATATTGGATTTTGCCCTTCACCGACGTATTTGTATTTACAATATGTATTTACCAAGTAATCGGCATATTCTTCTTTGGCGTGCACTGCTTTCTGTAAAAACAAACAAACAAACAAACAAACAAATAAATAATTGAGAATTTCATTTTCAAAGTGAACAAAGTAAACTGGCAGGAGCGGGCGCCAGTCAGAAGTCATAAACTGGCATTCTGGGTTTATGACTTCCGGAGGTCACAGGCTCGAATCCCGCCCCTGCCAGTTTTCTTTGTTCACTTTGAAAATGTATTCAAATTTACCGTCAGTTTCCCTTATGGTTTGTTTGACAATTGAGAATTTTAGTAGTTTCGCACCTTTTCTTGCATCATTTTGTATCATTTCTGTAAATATTGAACAACTACAAAGGGGCTTTTGAAACCATTTTGAAACCATGACTGGAGAACATACACAAACATACCCGATTTACTACTTTTCTTCTAGCACATTTCAGCCATATGCCCACGAAGTACCGGCAGAAACGAAACAAGCTCTTGACGGAAGGGATCAGGTTGAAGGGAGGGGGCAGAGTACCCACTGGACGCAGGTGACCTGCCCAGAGCGCGGTACGGTGAAACTTCCACTCTGTGTCGGCGCGCTCCTGTCATTGAAAGATGAGAGAGAGAGGGAGAGAAAAGGAGGTACAATCAGGACAACTTGTCTGGTTACCAGACCAAATGAATCGGACTGTTCTCAACAATATCACGTGATCAAAAACCTGTTTTGTCAACTTTCGGATGTTGTGGTTGATTTTCGCCAAACAAAATTCCCGCCAGTCCCGTTGTCAATCTTGAAATGTTTGAATTCTAAATTAAATCGAAGCTCAAAAATCAATGCAACACTTGCAGTATCTTGCCAACCGAATGTTGCAAGAGTATTTTTTTAATGTTACCACTGCGTGACTTGTACAAATGGGCTCATATATAATACCCTTTCTATTTCCCGCCCTTACCTCCGTGAGATTGTACGTGTTTGACAGCATACCGATGAGGGCGTTCAACAAGACCAGCACGGCAATGATGTGGTACAGAAAGAACAAAAAGGTGCCGATGGTCTCGGCCACAGACTGATTGGCCGGTAGCTGCAGGGCATCCAGGTCGATCATACCAAACAGAGTCCAGTACATGTCACTAAAGGTCAGGGTGAATCTGTCGGGAGAGACGATTTAGAATGGCCAACTTGAAAAGGCTTAGGTAAAATGTGTTTAAACTGCGCCGCCTAAGTTCTTTGATGATATTATCCATGATCCACTGTCAAAGTGAGTCCTGCATGCAGAAAATACAAGTGGACTCATTTAGTAAGGTGAAAATTGCCTAAGTGTGTTAAAAATTAAACTATAATTCGTCAAACAATCCACAAGGGAAACTGACCAGGTAAATTGAAATACATTTTCAAAGTGAACAAAGAAACTGGCAGGAGCGGGATTCGAACCTGCGACCTCCAGGTTACCGTACCGGCGCTAGTCATACTGCAGATGGGACGATATTAATTGCAAGTAAACCTGAAAATTTGTTGTTTTTTTATCTTTTAATTTTTTTTTTCGGGGGGGGGGGGGGGTCAACGTTATGATTTGCATGTATGGACAGCCTTTACCGGTTTGTATCAAAGTGCTTTTACCCTATGATCGATGGGTCACTAGTTTTATTTTTTCAAAACATTCAACATTCTTTCTGGGGGCCAACTTCATGGTGCCGCTAACCACAAAAATCTGCTTGGCACGAAAGTCTGCGTTAATAAATTAAAAAAACAGGAAACAATCCTGAAAGGTTAATGTTTTTTCTTGATTGGGATTACGTACTGGCCTATGCATATGCCTGGTGTGATAGTGTGGCATCTTACTTAGGCTACGCTAGCAAACCGTTATTGAGTACTGGGTCCGATGATATGTAACGGTTAATGCCAATTTTAACGGGGGTTTGATCTGAAGGATATGCACCTGTTCTGATCTGACAACTTAAGTTATACTTACGTTGCAAATGCATTCTGGTACAGGCATTCATCATCATCGCCGCCCCTGTCCACACACTCCTGAGTGGCTGTCTTGACGGATGAATGGTAGTTCTGGTGCAGGCCAATAGCGAAGGCGACCCATATTATTAGGAAGATACAGCAGAACTTCAAAATGTCATCCACCATTGCTCCCAGTGAGATTCGCAAGGGACCGACAGACTCACTGACGAGCAGCAGCTGCATCAGGCGTATGAAGGACAGGACGACGGTCACCCCGAACAGAGTTTGGGCAACGATGACTGGCTCAAACTGACCATACTCGATGGTCTCTTGCAAAATATGCGGTAGTAATGGCGCTTCATCTGAGGATGCGTCCATAGAGGCTTGCATAGCACTGCAGAGGCGACACCTAGCCAGTACTGACAACACGATCCCACTGACGCCCTCCATTACCGTGCTATTTAGCTTCCCCTGGAGACCAAACAAGACTGATGTCACGTGATCGTGCAGATCAACAAAGGAGTCGTTGTTGAGGTAAGTAGCATCACGCTCAATGCGACGAACTGCTACATTGGCTGAAAGCTGGAACAGGAAAAGCGGGAAATTTAAAAGGCAATTTCATCAGATACCGTATACCTTTTGTTTATATAAGCTTTAATACCCGTAACACCCGAGCAATCAGTATTTATGCCTCTTTTGGAAGAAGGTGGTTATAAGCGATGTGCAGATTGTAAAGGTATGGTAGATGGCTGGGTCAGAACGAATCAGACCAGGGCATCTTGGTTTCCTTCCAATTTATTTCAGTCTACGACACAAGCACTTTCCATTAATGAAATATACAAAATTGCCTACAAATGCAATTTAATAGAAGACCATGGTTTTTATCTTTAAAAAAAACTGATAGAAGTGAAATTCTATAGGCCTACCTCTTAGTCAGGAGACCAAACAAATATACAAAGTTGTATTCAATGACAAGTAAGCAAACGGTTCTCCTCTAACTCCCATGATGTAGACCGGTAGGCCCACTATAGACTTACAAAACAGAAATTTTACATGGTATTGCTGAAAACCCCCATCCTATATACATGTTACCTTACCACAGTGCAAATAGATAAATCTAATTGATCTTACATTAATTTGTCCGTTCCACTGCAGGAAGAAGACGGTGACGTACAGGGCTATGATGATCGCCTCCATGATGTGGATGCTCTCAGATAGGTATTGACCGACTCCATACGCTACGATCTTCTTCATATGCATCCAGGCCAAACCTAAAGGGCCGGGCGAGTCAGGAGAGAAAACGGCCAATAAGGACTGAAGCTGAAGACAACATAAAGGGCCGCTCACACTGGCCAGGATAAACGACGACGATAACGAACGCCGTTGATTGGTGGAATTGTCGCGCGTGCAATACGCGCGCGTTCCACCCACCAATAGAGAGCGTTTATTCGCATCATTTTCGTTTTCGTCATTGTTACCGTGGCCAATGTGACCGGCCCTTAAGACTGTGCGCCTACTGACCCTCTTTCCGACAATTCTACTTAGAATTTTACGTGAATGTTACATTTCCGTATCGGCTCCTGGCATTTTATTTTAATTCTCCTCTTTTCCGTTTTTTTTTTTTTTTTTTTTTTTTACAACACTTAGCCCACCCCCCTGGTCAAGATGTATGTGTGGGGGGATATCCCCAATCCCCAGGAATCTATACGCCCTTGTGAGGGGGCACAACAAAAATGGTTTCCGCCGTCATATGAAAATCAGACGAACACTTTCCTAATTATCTTCACTTAGGCATGTGTTTTATAATGAGTCCGTATTTCATAGTGACTGAAATTGACGCGACACCGTGTTTCCCTTTAACAAAGTGTTAAAATATCCTAGGAAAATAGAAGAGGGGGAAGATGCCCTCACACAAATTCCACCCACCGATTCCATCCTGGTTGCGTAGAAAATTGGACGAAGGGTTCCTAACAAATCACATAAATTAAAAGCCAGAAATCTTTTTCTCCCTGCTATCAGATATACTGGAATCAACCAAACATAAATTTGTATGTTTCTCTGAAATAAACTGATTTGTGTAAGCCGATTAATATAAACAAATAATATCTTGGTCATAGTCTAATTTGCATCCATACATATGCATGAAACATTTAAACCACTAACCAATGACCCAAATCAGAATGAGCGTGTGCAGTGCGTCGGCAGTCTGGGGTTGTCGTATCTTATCGGTGAGAGTGAGGGCTATTATCAACGCAAGAAAGGTAAGTTCTGATCCTACCTTCATCAGAAACATTATGTATCTGAAAAAGATGACAACAAAACAGTAAATAGACTCATGCGTTTAAATATGTTACCACGGAAACGGTTTCTTAGCTAATTAGAGTGGAGGTGAACTACTTTGTATACAAGGGTACAATGCCAAAAGAATTAGAAATATCATTTGCCCAATGCAGTTATGTCTCCATATTTTTGACTTATTATTCTTATTTACTGTTTATTTATCCGTTCTTATTTGTTATTCTTATTTACGGTAATCTGCCCTCCATCTTAAAGGAAACATGCCCTTAGAACCAAAGTTTCACACATAATTGAAATGTTTTATTGGAAAAGAAAAGAATGTTTCTTTTTTCAATCAATAAAAAAAATATCAGTTGATCAGTTAAATCAGAGGGTGCTCTTTTTGTTATTTTATACGAGTCATGAAAAATTTAAAGGAAAACAAAATTGAAAAGTCAGTGTATTGTGAATACATTTTTGAGATCTGAAAAAAAGCGTAAGAATTGGTCATGGAAAACTTTAATTTTTCTCCTCGGAAAGTCATGGAATTTATGAAAACTACTAAAAGCAACCCTTTAAAATAACAAAGAAACAAAATTTTGAAGGTACTCTGGCTGCTACTGAAAATGAAGTAAAACATTACAAGAACATGTAGAAAGTTATGACGTTATGCTTTGGTTCATAATTATATTAGCAAAAGAAAACCTGTTGAAATTACTCCCTAAAACTACTCCCTAGAACTGCTCTTGTCTGTAAGGGTATTGTTTTACTCACGGAAGCCTTGCAAACTCGACCACTTTGCGGATGGGCAGGAAAATGTAGAGAAGAGAAATGACTGGATAGCCGAGCATGACCAACGTCATCAGGAGAATCTGGTACAAGAACCCCCGCTCGCCCCAATCGAGAAGGTTCCTGTAGAACTGCACGATGATGGCCTTCTGAGAATGAGGGTGAGCTATGAACTGTCCAGAAATAAATGACACGATTGGAAGCCTTCCTGGTAATTGTTGGAAGAAATGCCATGGTTTTATGTCGTCCTAATCATCCTGTGATACTGTTGGGCAGTAATCATTATGTCATGATGGCACAAGCGCGTCAACGACGTCACAAAATAAGCTAAACGCATTTAGAGCAATGGTCCACACCGACGTTAAGATGAAACATGGCATTTGGTTGAATTTTACGTGTTGTGGCACTGCAAGTTACCTTGTGTCATGTTTTTACGGCAGTCTGTAATTCCAAGGCAAACAATAAAGCTACTCTAAGTAAATAGCTATCAACAGAGATGTATAGGTTTGCTTCATGTTACATGTATAAACTATTCATAAGTTGGAATTTGCGTCGGGATGATGTACATTCAATATTGGGTTTTTGCCCTTCACCGACGTATTTCATAAACACTGTATACTCGGTGTTGTCCCGAGAGATTATTTGGAAAAAATCACTCGGGTGAGACTCGAACCCACGACCTCCTGCTTTCTAGTGCAGATGTCTTACCACTCGACCACCGAGCTTGTCGGAGTCGGGTGGCTGGTTCAAATTTGATATAGCGGCGGGTACCGCAGCCAAACTATTCATAAGGTTTTTTTCTCCAAATAATCTCTCGGGACAACTCTGAGTATACAGTGTTTATCAAATACGTCGGTGAAGGGCAAAAAAAACAAATATTGAATGTTACATGTATCTCCAACAGATACTGAGGAAATTGTCCCATGGTTTGGTAAGGGTTTACAGTAACTGACGTAGTCAATGTGGTATGTCATAAGGTTTTACTTAATATCCTTCAATAAATTGGCTCATCCGTTGTATTTTCCATAAATTTTAATATGCTTCTTTACCTGGCTAGTTTATGTCAATTGCCATT
The DNA here is from genome assembly GCA_037893225.1 of Hippasteria phrygiana. Taxonomy (NCBI): domain Eukaryota; kingdom Metazoa; phylum Echinodermata; class Asteroidea; order Valvatida; family Goniasteridae; genus Hippasteria; species Hippasteria phrygiana. The sequence continues at coordinate 625,703 of JAZGUH010000656.1, read as the reverse complement.
ATTGTTCTATTTGACGACGGCTAATAACACAAACGCCGCTGAATTGTGACCGCAAACCAGAAAAACTTATTTATCTATTTCGACTTGGTTTGCCCGTTTCTAGAATGAATCACCATCTATAATTCAAACACTGCCATGTTCCCAGTTTTCCTGTCTGACTACTCCTAACTTTACATGTTCTACCCCCAAACTTAAACCCACGGAAATAGAGACTCATCTCGTTAGGCTACCTCTTTCTGTTGGTAATTGATAGCCTCAAACATCTTGGTTAGTGGATGTTGCTTGCCCGTTTTGTCCCTGTACTTGTCTGTATTGTGGTATCGGAACAATGCCAGAATCTAGAATGAAAAAAAAACCACATTTCGATGAAGTATCATTGGCTCTCCTATACATCTACGTGTTTATTTTTGTCTGCCCAATTAGCAGGTAATCTTTTGTTCATTGTAGTCGACGGACGAATCTGTTGAATTTAGATTTATTGCAATAAAAACCAAACATCCAAAAAGAAAGAGTTCCTAGATTAAAAACAAAGCAATATTGTTAAAATCTGAAAATTTCAAAGGTAGATGTTTGATCCTTACTTTTTTTTTAACCAGAGTGGTTGTTTGATACAATTCATTGTTAAGAATATCAACACTTAATGGAGTTTATAATGTGATTTGCACTTGATTTTATTTTTATAATCTGATAAAAAAAACTGACGTCTTCGGAAAGGTCTCCACTGGAATTTTTGCGTCACACTTACCTCGGCTGTCGACCCTGACTGCCCCAACATCTTCCCGGCAAACACCTCAACACGCCGGGCCATCTCCTCCAGCTCGATACCGAAGTCAGTCCAGAGCAGACTCAGCTTGCGGAGCTTCTTAGTCATCGCAAAGGCGTAGCCAAAGACGTCCGTCTGGGTAGCCAAGATGTAAGCAGGCTGGGAGATGGCCCTGTAGATCTGGAGGGTGGAGATGGCCTGGGTCAGGGTCACATCACCACCGAGGGATACGGACGGCTCGACAATCTTACCGCCGAGTTCCATAATCATCTGTTCAGGAGGAAAGATATTACTGGATGACGCCAAATGACCAATACGTGGTGCCCAACCATTGCCCACATATACAAAATCCTGCGTACATTATTTTAAAAGTTTATATTAATGTAAAAGCACAATTACAGGCACGCTTTAATGGAATCCTACAAAATTTGATCTCTTTGGTTAGTTAGCTAACCTATTTCATAGGTCTGAGTGTAAAATTCTCACAAAATGTGTAATATTTATGAAGAAATGAGGGAAAACAATTATTTTAAAACACCGTGATTTTGTGTGATTTTGTGGTTGACTGTCTTCTCCAAATACCGTGAGACAGGCCTAGAACAAATTACCAATCTATCATAAAAACCTAGAGTGGCATCAATTGACAAAAATGTTAATTCTTGCCCGAGCTGTATATTTACCGTTACAACACTAAAGTTGTTTCGCTGAGCAGCGAGAATTATAGGCGTCAAGGCAGCGTGTAGATCATCATTGTCACAATAACCCTCAAGAATTGATTCGCAGACATCCTAGTTACAGAGTAGAAAATCAGAAATCGGAAGGAAAATCACAGACAAGAAAGAACGCTCATACAACGTACAGACTTGGAATAGAGCATCCAAGTCTCGCGATGTCACGTTCACTTTTTGTTACTTTTTATGTGAGTGTCTGGGTACCAAACACTGACTATCTGTTTTTACCCTAGCAATTGCGAATGATACATTACTTAGAAGCTGATGAGGTCCAATTTTCCATTATTGAATTGATCATCAAGCCCGTACGACCGCTTGGAGGGGGGGGGGGGGGGGGGGGTTCAGGAGTTCGAAGACCCCCCCCCCCCGCTCGGTGACGAGTTCCGCTCAGATATAAAACGACCCCAAAAATTATTCAGAAAAAAATATCTCCGCCTTTGAAGTTGTAAACACAAGCTTTTTGTTCAAGCACTTCGTGGATCGTATGTGTTCACAATGTTGCGCATATGCCAAAAGTTCCACTTTGGGGTTTGACGAACACCCCAAAGTCTCGGGGCAGGGAACGGGCCTGATCATCAATTTGCAACATTTAAAAAAAATTTGAAATATAAATGCCTTCTTTTGCCTTCACAAGATGTACCGGTACCTTTCTTGTTCGAAGATACTGGACCATCGCCTTGATTGCGTCATCAAACTCTACGTCGATTGCGCGTAATAGGGCATCCCCCATTGGTATGTCGTAATTGAGTAGCACGTTGATAACATCTGTAAAGAAAGAGCAGATCACATGCAGAATTCTTCATCGATTAAATTTCGGTAAAAAAATAATAAAATATAATGAAATTGAACTTCAAATCACAACAGGGCAGCCTATACTCATACTCATACTGGGCATGAATATCTTAAAAACTATTTTAGTATGATACCCATCTCACGTAACTGTTAATAATAAATAACGTAATAATAATTGTTAATACCGGTACGTATATGCAACCTGTTTTTGTTTGTTTCTTTATAGAACTAGAGAAAAGAGAAAAGAACCAACAGAAGTATCCTTTAAGAACTGAGAGCGGACGGGAAGCTACTGGAGTTGGTGAAAAGAAAACCCATATGGGTGCATCAGAGGCAGCGGAAGCTTGCTGGCTATCATCATAGAAGGAAAGATGGAGGGAACAATGTAGATGGACACCAAAAGAAACAGGAATGCGTTTTGTGCAGTATGCAGGACAAGCGCCTTGCTTTGTAATAGCTGAAGTTGCAAAATGAGCCAAAGGCTTCTCCTACAGCTTCAAAATGGCTCGACAAATTTATAGAATTTTTTGATTTAATTTTTAGATTAAATTTTCAAAGTGTACTAAATTGGAGAGAGACTTTTTTTTGGCTTGTAGGGGCCTACGCCTAAAGTTGCAAACCAGAAAAGCAGAAACCCTGCAGGTCTTATTTTGCCTATGGGTAAGAACAAAACAAAGAGGTTAAATGGCACCACCAACGGTGAGAAAGTGTGTCAGCCACCCCCCCCCCCCCTCTTTTTTTGTAAATTGTTTTTTGGGAGTCACCTTTCTGGGCAAATTTCAGAACCCCCCCCCCCCCCCCAAAAAAAAAAAGAAAACCTGGATCCGCCCCTGCAATGGAGCACCGTTCCAATCAATTCAATTTCATTTCAAATAAAAGACAACAGCCAGAACAGCCGTATACCAATACAAGCATTCGATGTTTCAATCACTATTTTGCCCAATATATTTCCTACTCCGATCCAAAGACAAGTTTCGGTATGATTTCATTGTTGCACTTGCTCAGTTCAAGACAGAATATTCCTGGAAGACGTGTTTCTTCTTCAGGCACCGGCTCTAGTTGTCATTTACTTTTCATGGCCACACTGTTATTTTGACAACAATCAATGTAGGCTTTGTTAATGCTTAGGTCTAATTGTGAGTCTGCGCATCCGCAGAGATGGCATCCACCCAGCATCTCATTCCAACTACAAATACAATGTATATACGTCTGCAAGGTTGACTGGCCATCGTGAACCGTCAATTACATACGCTTTAGTACGCAAATAGAAAATGGTTTTGGCACCAAGGCATTAACCCTGAAGCTCATCTGCCATTCGGCGCTTTGCAAACAACTGAAGCCAGCAGCCGCCATATTAAAACTCCCATCGAATCGGCTCGACCGAAATCTTATATAACTGTTCAAAATACAGGGCCCCCTACAATAACTTTTGAAACTGATGAGGATATCCTGTATAAAAACAAGGTGATCCGCTGATCACACGTGTCGCCTTTTTTTGGTCACTGCATCTAAGTTTCAACTTTTCAAATGAGAGCAATTTTACATTTTCAGCCTATTTTACCACTTGACCTGAAATGACCTGTGACATCGATGTGACCTTTAACATCATCATCACATAAATGTTTCCATGTTGCACCTTTGGCTCAAGTTTGATTGCAATTGGACTTCAACTTTTCAAATGACATTTTAAGCCTATTTTATAACTTGAACTCAAATGACCTTTGACCTCAGTATATTACCTTTTACATCACCATCATATGACGGTTAACATAATGCACCTATGACCCAAGTTCGATTGCAATTGGACCTAAACTTTTCATATGAGACCCAATTTTTTTCCGAAACTAAACAAAATGCCACAAACATACCGACGTACTAATGACCTCTAATGACCCCTACATGACCTTTAACCTCAGCATTCCGAAGAAGAATTGCGTCTTCCCACCGAAGGGTCACTGCAGATAAGTGTTATCAAAATCCATGAAAGCATGTAGAATGTTATAAACTTTCTCCCCAAAACAACCTAAAACTTCAAGTTAACATAAACAAAATGCCGGATACGGGATTACGGGGATACGGAGCTACGGAGTTACGGAGCTACGGAGCTACGGTCATACAGAATTTACAGGGATGTATATAGTCGAGTCCATCACGAGTCCATCACGAGTCCATCACGAGTCCATCACGAGTCCATCACGAGTCCATCACGAGTCCATCACGAGTCCATCACGAGTCCATCACGAGTCCATCACGAGTCCATCACGAGTCCATCACGAGTCCATCACGAGTCCATCACGAGTCCATCACGAGTCCATCACAAGCACTCCAGTCCTAATTCCAATCACAAATGAGCTTTGACAAAGGCATTCCTTTGTCATTGTTCGTCCAGTTACTTGTGACTGGCTTTATGAAAGGACTTCTGACTTGACTTGTGAAAGGACTTGCAGGGACTCGAGTACAACTGATACTTTAGGACTTATACTCTCTTAATTAATGTCAGAGTGAAAAACTCACTCTGCAAAAGAGTGAATCCCTTATTAAACCACTCAAAAAGAGTGAATCTCTTATAAAAACCACTCAAAAACAGTAAAAACCACAGACTCCAAAAGAGTGAAATTCCCACTCTTTCGACGAGCCATATAAGGGACAACTCTATGGAAATGTCACTCTTTTGGAGTGGTTTGATAAGGGATTCACTCTTTTGGAGAGTGAGTTTTTCACTCTATTACAGTAAGAGAGTAAGCGTCCCCCTAACACATTCGTTTAGGCGACACAAAAACATTCGTTTATGCGACACGCGACACAAAACTACAAATAAAAATACTTATGTACGTTCAAATGCTCAAAATAATATTCTCATTCTGTTTCCTAAACATATCAGGGTGCTTTCTCTGTTAAGTCTATAATAGCGGAGATACCTAAAAATGCAGCAGTGTTCCAAAAATATATTTTTTTAATCGGAATGTCAACTTGGTGTTTTTTTTTTGGGGGGGGGGGGCAGGGGCGGATCTAGGTTTTACCCAAGGGGGGGGGGGGTTTACCTGAGGTGATTGGCCTGCACACCCCATGAACCAGCGTGCCGATTTTTCGACACCCGACACTGGTTATTATTTTTTTTTCTCAGCCCAAGGGGGGGGGGGGGTTTAAACCACCAAAACCCCCCCCCCCCCGTAGATCCGCCACTGGGGGGGGGGGGGGGGGGTGGGGGGGGTGAAGGCAATATCACGTGTCCTCAAAATGTTCTTTTAATTCAACCAACAAAATTGTTCAAACTTGTTAACTTTGTGTTTCTAACTCAAGAGTATTGTATTACCTCTGGCTTATTAAAATAGAATCAATTATCAGATATAAAAATTCAATTGCAGAAATTGAAACATTAGTCAAACTAGCTGGGCGATTCGCCGAGGCGGCTCTCTCCACGGAGACGAAATATACCGTGGAGCTGTTGGTGTCTCTAAGGAAACGAAATTGCAAAAATACATGTACTTTATTAATGTTCATGCGCAGTTTTTAGTTTTCCCAACAAGAACGTAATCATGGTAGTGATATGGGTTCTTTTATGGTTATTCCCGACACATTCTGGCGGGGTATCAGTGGGGTAGGCCTATGTGTCGAATCTGTCCAATCTTTGCGCGATTTCTTTGCAACGATTTGTTTACGAATTTATGACTTACCGGTAAAGGCGTCTGTAATGGCGTCAGCATATAGCGTCAGGTTATCCTCGTTCCTCCAATCCCGCAACCAGTCTTTCTCCTGCCACTCGTTCAGTAGTTTGTCCAGTTTTATCACATTGCCCATCTTCGCGATCCCTCGCACCTCCTCGTAACGAGCATTTTCCTCCTCCAGACAAACCTCCAGCAGCGGCGAGTCGTCCATAATATTCCCGTCTGAAACACCGTCAAACGCGTTCCCGTTCATATTTCCCATAAGTTCCATCTCAAAAGCCTCGTTTTCCATCTTGGTGATGTCAATTTGGTTTTTAAGGATAAGGTATTATTGAATTTCGACCCAACGATCCACTCAAATTGTTGACCAACTATCCACTCTATATTTGGCACTGACCGAGTTGTTCCTCAGTGCAAGAGAAGTTAAAGTAGGCAGTCAAGTTTATGAAGCACTATGAGATTTAGGATTTAATCTGCTGCGCTGCGAACAAGAAATTTCCCTTGACGAAGAACCGTTATCTGTATCCCGAAACCTGCTTGCGCCCAGTTAACACAAATCCAGGTTGCAAACCAAGACTAAACGTGACAAGTGCATGCATCATGCTCTAGCATTGTGTACCAAATCCCGTGCAGATCTGAAAATTCCTTCTCCGGGTATACCCAGCACGATATGGGGCAGAGGGGTGCCCCCCTTTTGTCCCTATACCCTATACACTCTCCGGACTAATTGTTACCTAACACATCCCCCCTAGAAATCTGAAAAGAATTCCTGAGATTCCGGGAACACAATGACAACACAAAAGAGGGGGGGGGGGGGGGGGGGGGGTTCCCTCTGCCCCATATCGTGCATCATAATGTCTCAGGGACGACCGCTGAAAAGCAAAACCATGAAAGACACTGCTTAAGCCAACTAGCTGTGGGCATTGTCCATTGGAGAAAAGGAACCATCATTGTGGAGGTTGTCAACAATGGCAGTCAGACAGCTTATAGGTTGCGCATCAGTAAACCAACTTCCATAGAGACTAATGAGAAATACGCCAACTTCCAAAATTCAGGAAAAATATTTAGGACTCTCCAATGTGTTTGAGACGTACATCAAAGTAAAGCTTATGTCATGATTTTTCAGTTTCTGCTCAATTTTGTGGGGATTAACCCATGACTTTTGGAAGAAAGTCCATCCAAAGATGATCCCCCCTAAAAGTAGTCCCGTAGCCCATCGCTTGCGTAAAAAATGATGTCTACGCTCCATTGCAAAATAGAGCACTTTTAGGGTCCAATTTTCATCCGAATTTCACAGTAATACAAGCAGGCAGTCCTATGCACCGCTTCCAATCTTCTTTTTTACAAACCCTCAAGTTCATGGCCTACAAAAGGCTCTTAAAGCAGATAATTTGAGGGCTCGCAAATCGTGATTTGGCCGGCGTAGAAATTTTTCGACCGATTAACTGGGCTGCAACCTTAAAGAATCTTTCCATTCAAGCAATGCACAAACCAAGCCACACCTTTCTTATTAGGTCGGTTATTATAGACCAATCGGCCAACGAACACATATATTATTCATTCCAGCAAAACAACAATGTTATTGATGTAAAATACGTCACAAGCACCCAAAGCACGGAGAGTATAGGCCTACATCTTCAGCAACACGTATTTGTGTGATGGCCGGTACATCTAAAATACAGTTGGGTTTGGAATTCTTTTATTAACAAAATAGACAAATCTTGAATATTAGTGAAAAGTAGCATCATCGACCCGCTTAATACCCGCATTTTTTTCAATGCAACAATTATGCGAAGGGCAAGTTTGCATTAGGTTAAGTCAATGGACATAATACGATGATGTAAGCTCACCTTTGAATAATTTGCAGATTTCTTTGTAAGAATAGGCGGGGGTGGGGGTTGGGTGGTGTGAGGGCAAACTTTCCCAAAGATCGTATTGGACAGTTGCAGAGCTGGGAGAAAGGGCATCTTCCCCCGTGGAAACTATCCCCTCTTACCCCCACCACCGAGGAAAATTAGATTTGTATTGGTTTTAATCTGTTGGGGGTGGTGCCCCAACCGTCTGTTGTGTGTTGACATACGTTCGGTTTGGTTGCATGTGTAAAGAATAGGCCTATTGAAAGCGCCGCCCATCGGAAAACTGGAATCTAACACCCCCAAATAAAAAAATAAAATAAATTAATAAAATAAACAAAAACCGTGGACACTTTTTAGGACATTGTTACAATTTTGTCCTCAATTTCTGGACACAAAAATAGCCGTACTCCCTTCCCCAAATTAGTTGAACGTGGCTATACCACTGCGGTTGCAAGGGGCAGCCTCAACTACTGGAAATGTTATCCCCACTCCATTTTCTGTCGGCGCGGGAAATAACCCGATTCTATTTCCCGCCATTTGTTTCCACCAAGGGTTGCTCCTATAGAATGAGGGTGTGGGTGGATATATACGCAATATCGAAATACAGGTTGGTGTGGTTTTAAACACACAAAAGAATCCCTTAGGGTTGGGAAATTTCGAAACGGCGCTGTAATGTCCTAAAACTCGATGGCTAATTCTTCGTTATGCACGTGATTCATCAGGAAATTGCAAGATACAAGAAATATAAGAACGCAATACGAAAGGTACATCTTACATTTTTAATCGTGCAATCGGACGACTCCACAATCATAATGAATCACTGCATCGATAGATGAATCATTAATTATTCTCAGTTTGATAATCAACTAGGCCAACCTATTAATGTACGGTACTGCAACTCAGCGTGGATTTTGACACGAGGAGACATTGTTTCACAAGCTCCCTTTGTGTAATTCTACCTCGTTATATCGCACAACACAGGGGAATCAATCGAAATTTGACACTATGGGGCCATCCGACTTGTGGTGGCTTCAAAAGAGCTATCAGCTAATTTCATCCTCACAGATATTCATATTTTTCAGACCGTTTTAATTCAGAAATATTTTACCTAAAAGTCATTGCAGTTTTAATAAAGGAGTATGACGATGTATTTAATTTCCTTGAGATAAAGCTCTGACAGGAACCAACTGACTGATATAAGCTTCATACATTAAATCACGTCAATTATTTCCACACGTGACATTAACTTTTGGAAACGACTTTACAATACGAGCGGTATTTTTTCAGATGTAAAAACAAAATCTGATCCAGAATATTTATTCAAGTTACAAACTCTGAATTTCTCAGTATGCCGGAGCTAATTTATTCCAGTTCTAAATAATGTATCGTCTCCATGCAAATGTTGATCTTAAACACAACCAACCAACGAATGTGAAGTTCTCGGATTTTTCAATCAAGGATGGGTTGGGTAAGTATCATTTCAGTTAACCAAAACCGAACATGCTTCCTAGAGAAGTACTCTTTTTTGTCACACAAAAAACGTAATTCAACTGCAGATCCACTGATAAAAATCGATACTTGAAAGTATTTGACGCACCTCTTTTCCCAGAATGTACTGAATTACCATCCATTTTAAATGGAACACATTTCATAAATATATCTATCTTTTAATCTCCAAAGATGAGAAAACAAACCTCTATTACGCTAACAAAAATCTGCGTTCATATAACAGCACTACGATACAAAGGTGACGAAATTTAAAGTGGTTGGACCAATGGTCGCAGAAGGGGTGTGAGCAACCGGAAAACAGTAAATTCTGGGGCACATTATGTGCCAATTTTGCAAATTGCCAATTTTCTAACCAGTTTCCCTTCTGATTTGTGCACTAAATCACAGTGCAGTTGTAAAATCTGACTTTCTCTCAAACTTCAAAAACGTTAAATGAAAATTTTTCCAAATATTCCAAACATAAGATACAAATGCAAAAGCAAATTCCTCTATAGGATTACAACTTTCCATCAATCCTGAAAACATTATTTTTTCAATACAGATATTCAAATTTTGATTTGTTTTTATGACTTCATACTAGTGTAATTGCCAAGTAATCGTTATAAAGTCAAATTGAAAAGCACTGCAATCAAACCAAACCGATCATCACAATTGTACAAACCATTTGCAATATTATAAGAAAAAAATCCAACCCCAGACACCTAGTAAGCTTCTGCTGTGTTAAGGGAATTCTTCATATTCGTTTCAAATCAAAATGTGTACGTTCCTCATACTAATAGGTTTGTCATTAAAGTGTGATTTCTCAGTGAGACAATGGAAGATCTATTCCTTGGGCTCATCAGGCCTCTTGAGACGTGTCCCCCAGTGATGTTGACCAGCCCGCTCACTGGCTGCCGCCAACTCTTCTCGAATCTCGCGATCATCTCCCCACTCAATGTCCTGCTCTACCATGGAGGCAAGGCGCTGAATGAGGCTCCCTGTCCCTGGAACCACGATAGGTTGTCTTGTTTGTTTTGGTTCCGGTTCTGGTTTTGGTTTTGGTTCGGGTTTTGGTTCTGGCTCCGGGTCTTGTTCTGGTTCTGGTTCTGGCTCTGGTTCCGGTTCCGGTTCCGGTTCCGGCTCTGGCTCTGGCTCAGGTTCCGGCTCAGGTTCCGGCTCTGATTCCGGTTCTGGCTCCGATTCCGGTTCCGGTTCTGGTTGTTCTCTCTGTGCTAGGAGCTCTTGAAGCCGTTCTATCTCCGCATGCAGAGAGTTAATCGTCTCTTTCAGATCATCCGCCTGGTCGGTGAGTTCAGTAGACTGCGTGTTCAGACCCTCGGCCCGAATATCCATCGGTGCAAGATCGTTCAGTTTCTGGTTGACGCCTGTACACTTCGTTCCAGTATCTAGCAACGACTTATTAAAATTCTGCAAGCGGTTTTGGGTGAAATATCTGCCCAAACGAAATACAGAGTAAGGTGTTAAATTTAGCACAGCTGTAGAAAACATAAAACAATGGATAAAATAGTTGTTGATAATTTGATACTCATGGTAATTTATTGTCAGTCTTTCATGCACCAAGCTATACAAAGATATGATTCAGCTTCAGAACTTGGGTTAAAATAAACTGCTCATACCTCATGGACAAGAAGTCGTTTTTAAGCTGCCTTATGTCTTTGTAACTTGCACCATCTGCACTCTGTGACTCAGGGGAGAGATTCTGCTGTATGTAGCGACTGCTAATAAGCTTCATTACTCTCTTCAATAAAAATGAGAAAAAGAGTGATCAGCGATTCTTCTCGTACAATTCATGAGTAACAAATTCTGGTCAGCGGAAGCGACTTTGCTATAACAGAGAAATCCGACAAATAGCGATATATGTAATGTTAACTCACCGAGTAGTCTTCCAATTCATTCTTGGCATGGATGCGTTTCTGAAATACAATCAGATTAGATAAGAAATTAAAATCAAGTCTGTCGTATTCATCTTGAGCAGAAGTAAGATTAAATTATGATCAGAATTAAATTATGGCCATATGACCAGAATGACCAGAAGAACCAGAGGTAAAACTTTACAGAAAACTTCTATTCAACGCAGTTTATTGCAGCTTTAAAATGTCCTTGACTGTGGGAAAATACCTGCCAATGCGACATGCATGAGGTGCAGTCTTTTACCGCGCAGAACTGGTCCTGAATTCCATACTACAAGGCCAGGATCCCTTTTTCAGAATTACGAATGTCCTATGTTTACAAACATGTAGCTTGTCCGATTTCTAACCATGGATGCTCATTAGCGCTAGTTGCCGTTAATGATACATTGTATTATGAAGCCAAATCCCAAATCCCAATCCTAAGCGCCATCGACTAACGTTATTCTTGGTGACCCTTCGGACGCCCTTGATCCAGATGCCCACGGTGGCGCGCAGGAATCGCCAAATACTCTTGACGGACGGGATAAGGTTGAAAGGCGGCGGCAGAGTGCCGACTGGATGTAGGTAGATATCCCACACGATCGCGCGATTGAACTTCCACTCCGTATCTGCATGTTCCTGTTATAATAAACAAGCAGAAAGAAATGAGACAAGGACGAGGCAAAGTGAGGAGATAACAACTGCCAACCATTTACAGCAATAACATGCTAATGCAACCATGAAGCAAGAGTGATTTCGATTTCCAGCAACAGCGCCAGAACACTTTAGAAAGTGATGGGGCAAAAGCAGGGCCGGTGCCGGCCGCCCGCTGCCCTTTTCTACGTTTTTCTTTATGCGGAACTGCCAAAAGTGGGGGGGGGGGGCATTTCTCCCAAGTGGAAAAAGTAGGGGCCAATGCCCATCACCCCGCCGTTATTTTCCAGGGAGAGATTTTGCAGATACACCGTGTGAAATGAGTTACTCTAATACGAGAAATGTAGTTCTCAGAAGAACCACAGTATAAACTCGACGTTGTGGACAGCATGCTCTGAGCGTCACCAGGAGAACGGAGGAACATTATCCACACAGCATTATCTATACAGGGTGGTTTAAAAAAAGTTAACCCAAGTTTAAGGTGATTATCACCCACCTCCTACAATTCCAGAGAATTTGTGTTTACCTTGTGTTGATGAGTATAGGGTGTTTAGAAATAATCCTGAAAAATGCTAGGTCTAGCTTAATTGGATCTTAATAAGATATGGCCCATTACAGATGGCTTGTACAAAACTGGCTTGTCCACGGGAGCATCTTACCTTTAGTTTCTGTCTTCAACATGCTTCATTTACAATGAAGCTCCCGTAGACATATGGGCCAAATCTTGAGATCCAATTAAGCTAGACCTAGCATTTTGTTCAGGATAATTTCTAAACACCCTACAGGTAAATACAAATTCTCTGGAATTGTAGGAGGTGGGTGAACTATCACCTTAAACTTGGGTTAACATTTTTTGAACCACCCTGTATACTGACACTGTACACTTTAAGATCTTGCTTTTTCATAATGTGGTGCATCTGCAAGTCTCTCTGTAGTTGTATGTACATTCTCCACCATACAGTCACAAACCACGTTTAAGAGTGTGACTTCAATATATGTGAATAAAAAGCCGTATTTTTATTGGTGAAAGGCACAATGTGCTGCAAGAGTGACTTTTTAAATATTTTCAAAAGCCATAAGATTTCCAATGGCAAATAGGTAGAATGGCAAATAGGTAGAACTATGATGATGAACAAACTGTTCAGGAAGTTGTACATGTAGTACACGTTTTATGTTTTATAGATTGCTATATTTTGCGCCGATTTTGGAAAAAAAAGGAATGCCGAAATTGTGGGTACCTTTGGAGCACTTTGGTAGAACAAAATGTTTGCTTAGGCCTACTTGTAGTTGTAAAAGAATGGAAATCGCTCAGGTGAGCCTTCGAGAGGTCTACGCATTACAGTTCCTACCTCCACGATGTTGTAGGTGCTGGACAGCATGCCGATGAGGGCGTTTAGCAGAATGAGCACGCCAATGACCAGATATAAGCCGTACAGCAACGTACCGATCATCTCCGCCAGGAAGTGAACGGGCGATAGCTGCAGGGTTTCCAATTCGGTAAAACCGAAGAGTGCCCAGAAGAGCTCCACGAGTGTAGTGGGGAAGCTGTGTACAAAGCAGTCGGGAAGTCGGTCATTCAGGAGGCAGCTTGATGATCTTTAACGAGTTATAAGTAGCACACTTCGGCAATTTTCCCGACCTTCGTCTGATGGGTTTGACAAACTTCTTTGTTGATGAAAACATGATGAAATAACTGCTTTCAATAGAAAGGTCAAATCATTTTCTGCGTGCACAGAAACCGATCCCAAACATTAAGTTACGACTTCGCGTTATAAAAATGCGAGTCAATATTAATGGACCGGGTCAATATTGCTTGCTATGCTAGTAATTTTCTGGTCGCCGCAATATAATTTTGTGCCAGTATAGTCGGGCTATTAGTATTAAAGAACATTTTATACCACTTTTAACTTAAGTCGAGTCACTGAAAATTGTGATCGAGTGTAGCCAAAAACCATTTCAAAAACACGACTAGGCTTCGACTCCAGCTTATGAGGCCTTGAATACTTGAACATAATTAACAGGCTCCGCCTCTGTGTTCAAATTAAAGAATTTGAACTACATTTAGAAAATAAACTGCCCCAGATATAGCTACATCTTCCCACCTAAAATTAGGAAAGCCTTAGCCAAAGCCGTGGCCAAAGCCGTAGCCAAGGTTTCAGAAATGGCCAAGGACTCTGTACGACACTCATAGCGAAAAGGGTATTAAGTTCAGAAGCCTCTATATACATACATGACGAATAAAAACACGACGAACGTTAATTAAACAGTGTCAGGGCCCGGGGGTGACCCTTCTCCTATGGCGTATACTCCGTCGCAGTGTCCGTAGCTAGACGGAGTGCACATAATGGGCTAAGATATCATTAAATCAGCTTACACGGCATATCTGACGACATTGGTGCAAGTATCGTTGTCTCCTCCCTTCCGCAGGCAGTCCAGGCTCTCGGACCGCCCCGCCGAAAAATAGTTCTGGGTCATCCCTATGGCGAAGGCGAACCAGACCACGAAGAAGATAGCCACAAACTTGACAAAGTCTCCGCCCATGGAGCCCAGGGAGATCCGGAGAGGTCCCAAGGACTCGCTGACCATCAGCAGGTTGGTCAGCCGTATGATGGAGATCATCATGGCCACTCCGTAAAGGGCCTCCGATACCAGGATCGGGTCAAATGCATCGCTGGCAATGTGTAACTGGAACCAAAAAGAAGCAAATAGATACCCCGACTACAAAAATTGGGACAAACACAACTCTACAATGTGGCTAAATGTCACACCAAAAACGAAGCTTGTCTTATTATCTTTCGAGAAGGTAAAACAAAAAAACCGAGCTGAAATAAATCTGGACTTGGGAAGAGCCCTGGCTTAAACGTAGACTTGTAGCTGGATTCTAAAGTACTCGTTTAATATTTAATCGCCTTGTTATGACTGGACTCGGCCGAGTCAAGTACGACGTCAGGACCATCTTAAGAAAGTATTTTAGAATGCAAGTCTATATATACGTTTGATAAGACTCTAGTCAAGTCCACACTGTAGCTTTTCGGAGTTTTGGATTCCCAGTGGACTTAAGTCCACTTTTTCAACCCCGTACCCACCTGGTAGTAATCGGGCACATTGCTGATGGCCAGACTCTCTGCAGGCGTTTCCGGAGGTCGATATCGACAGGTCAGGTCCGATAGCGCCCTCACGAGGACAGAGTCCACGTTATCCCTTGCCGATGACGTCAGGTTCTGTTGGAAACCGTTCATAACTGACGACACGTGCTGCTGCAGATCGGCGTTCGTGAGGTCGTCGTCGACTGCGCGTCGGCTCACAGATACATTAGGGGAAAGCTTTGGGAAGACATCAAAATGTTAGCAGAAACTATATATGCAGATACACCAGATTTTTAAGAAGAGACAGTGTGGTTCTTAGAACAGCCAGAGATATAAACTCAAGGCCAGTGTGCCCTCACCATCATCGGGAGAATGCGTAGGCCTATTAAATATTACAATTGTTTCTGTTCTTAAATGTATAGATAAAACAATAAAAAAATTATTCATCATAAAGTTACACTCATTTACAAGATATGCGTTTATGTCCTCCGATCCTTACATCAATATGCCAATCCCATTGTAGAAAGAAGATAGTTAAGTAGAGGGCCACAACGACAGCTTCTTGGATGTTGGTGGAATAATTTATAAATCTCCTCCCGCCTTGTTTCCATATCGTCTTGATGTGAAGCCAAAACACACCTGTGTGTAAAGGGAAATGGAAACGGTATTAAAGTTTAAAGGGATATTTTGGATCTCCGCGGTGCCGCTGAATTGGCAGGATAAAATGTGGAAATGGTTCATGTTTTGCGACATCTCTTTAAGGAACAGTTTTCGACTTACATGCAGACAAGAAGTGCGCAAGTTTCCTCGCCTCCCACTTCTGTTGACCCCGGTTCGAATACTGCTAGGGGCACGAAATGGGTTGGCCGTCTGTCCCGATCTGACTGCATGGATTTTACACAGAGAAATATTTCGGGTTTTCTCCCACATCTTAAGCTGGCCATTCAGACTCTGTCTTCTCTCGACGGAGTCCAGGTTAGTATAGTCAGAGAATTTCTTGTTTAAACCCATATTTGATAAGGAAAATTAGATTAAAAAAAAAAAGTTCAAATCAAATGCTTGCTGAATTTCCACCGGGGTCGTCGGTTTCCGGCTCACAGCTAACTACACCATCAATACGGTCTCGTTTTCTGATACCAGGATTTTAACAAAACCCCAAACCCGATCATCTACATCTGCCAAAGGTTTTTATGCAGCTGCTCCAAACCTTTCGAACAGTCTTCCTTATGAAATTGGTCATGCCAGTTCTCTTACCCAATTCAAAACATCACTCAAAACTCACTTATTCCAGTCATTTGTTTTATAGGCACCTTATTAATTCGGTTTTGTTTTCGATGTAAAGCGTTGTGATACCACTTGTGTAAGAACGCTATATAAATGCCTTAATTTTCCTCAATTGCCGGATAGGGCGACACATAATCCTGGAAAAGAGTGGGTTAGGGTGACCTGGTCAAATAGGGCGACACATAACTGTCGCCCTATTGTAAAAGTCGCCCCTTTGGAGTGTTTTTTAGTAAGGTGCGTGGGGAAAGTGCTCTAAATGGGCGACACTCGTGTCGCCCCAATAAGGTTATTTCGGGAAGAGTCGCCCATTTGCCGCATCCAGGAGATTTCTAAATATTATTCTTATTATTATTATTATTATTATTCTTATTATTCTTCTTATTATTCTTCTTATTATTATTATTCTAAGAACTATAAAAATTGCAAAAGATAATCCAGAGCACACTTTCATACAGTTTCTTAGCAGAAACATTTTGCAAGCTTAAGCGCTATTTTAGTCTAGTCGTTCTAAGGCTTGCGCGCGAATGGAGATGTCCATCGTTGCGTATACTTTAATTAGTGAGATATTTTCTGTGTTTTAAGCTTATAATACGGTCTCTGTGAAATGGACGGAGGTTCCGTTAGCAGATTTAGGAGGTTCCTTTATGTGATTTTCAGCCCTGTGAAATTTGGCCCTGGTGGTATCAAATTTACCGATATTCCAGAGGAGGATCGACAGTCGGAGAGCCTCGCTGAATGCGGGGCTGGATGCCCGCCCGGTAATACCAAGAGCAATGATCAAACCGATGAATGTCAGGGATGAGCCAAGCCTCAGAAGCATCATCACATATCTGTACAGTATAGAATTGATGACGGTACAGGGAGTGTCTTTATACTCTTTACAAAATAGGCGAGTTTTACAGAGAAAAAGTAAACCGGCATTGAAAGGCTCAATTAATTTACCATAAGGCATTGTCATTTGACATTGGTTAATTTAGCGGCAATGACTTGTTAGAGCTGCATAAATTTGAATATTGAAACTGGTCTATATTCCTAGTAATCATAGCAGGGATGGTTTTTTCATTACTCACGGGACTCGGACGAAGCGGACGACTGACGGTATGGGAAACACGATGTACACCAAACAGATGACTGGATAGCAAACGAGGACGACGACAGCCAGCATGAGTCCATGGAGGAATCCCTTGGCATTCCAGGCCAACAAGTTCCGGTAGAAGTGCGCTATCAACACCTTCTGCGAGTGGGGATGGGCTATAAACTACAGACAGATACCGACAATTATGTTATTGTATATGACCACATGCGCATGTAAAAGCAATGCATGAGCTGTAGGAAAGTTTGACAAGAATGTTGGAAATATTTGTACATGTAGCCCACACACTATATAGCAGTCTTGTTGACTTGACTTGTTGACTTGACTTGCTGACCTGACTTGCTGACTTGACTTGAATCGGACTCGAGTCGCAATTTTGTTGACTTGACACTTGACTTGACTTGACTTGACTTGACTTGACTTGACAAAAGAATGACTTGGGACTTGACTTGACTTGACAGAACATGCCTTGTGACTCGACTTGACTTGAATAAATTTGACTTGCTGACATTAACACTTCTGTTAAAATAAACACAAACATACAGGTATCCGTTAAAAACAAGCCTATAGCGCATATATAGCAAGCTGGGTGTCCAGTACGTATGCAGGGCCGCAGCGCTGGCCGAGCTGCATGGAGAATTGTCGAAATGGCACACCAGGTTGATTTTGTACAGTGCATGCGTGCTAGCCTATGCATTGTCATTTTGTCATTGGAATATTTTTTCCGCTATACTTTAATAATAGAACAACTTCTCTGCTAATCGCAAGCAACCCTATGAAACTAGGCCAGATCATAGATACCACTATGTACAATTCAGCCCAAAATCATTGGGCACAAAATTCTTGGTTGCATGGTGAAATAACCTTATCAGAAGAAGCAATTCTTACATTCTTTTGTTTGTACCGAATGGCTTCAGACACCTTGGCGAGAGGGTGTTGTTTTCCTTTGCTATCCCTGTACTCGTCCGTTTTGTGGTATCTGAACAGCGCGAGCACCTGTTGACGGTGAAATAACAACAACAATTATGATAAATCGTCGAGGAGCCTCCCTTTATATGATGAACGAGGGAAGGTCTGCCCACAATTAGGGGAGGGTGTCTTTTACAAGCATAACAATGTTGATTTGTAAGGCGCACATATCCACAATATCACGGTGCTTAAGGCAATACATCATTACCCTTGCTCGTCAGTCCTATTAATCATTCCTGAAACCTTCTCAGCTCCTTGGGAAGTATACAGCCACGCCTGCAAGTTAAGCGCACCGTCAACTGGGAAGTTGTTTCTGAAGGGGCCGTTGCAAGTATGGAGAACAGTCTTACAGAAATACGAGACGCGACTCGATAAAATGTTATTATGGATATGTAAAAAAGTATCCCACTGCGCGGTTTGTTGATGTCACGTTATAAAGGATGGAACGAGCAGAAAAAATGTTTTGATTAGGTCGTACCAGTACTGAACATGTCGTCGTGTATTGCATTAAATGTATTTCTATACATGTAACTATACCTCTTCAGTGGAAGCTGACTGCCCCAGGAGTTCGGCTGCGAAATTCTCTACCGTGTCTGCCAGTGAGTTGAACTCGGCTCCGAAGTCCTCCCATGCCTCACCCAACACTCGCAGCTTCTTGCTCATCTGAAATCCAGAATGAGACAGTGTCGTAGTCGAGTCCCGATCCAAAACTGAGAACAAGTGGACTCACTTCCACTGCGAGTCTAAAATTCAAATCACAAGCTCACATGTGGACTTGACTAGAGCACAGGCTCGAACGTACACTTGATTCCAGGCCACGTTTTAATATTATAATGGTTTTGGAATAAAAAAGTACCGATTTCGTCTGAAAATCAGATTTGTTGGTTATATAGGCCTGTTGCACATTGTCGGTAGTTACCCGTAGACCCATATACAATGCGAAACATAGCGTAAGGGTGAGGGTAAGAAATATAGGGTTAGGGTGAGGGTTAGGATAAGGTTAAAGGTTATGAAATTTCCAAAAATTAATTGTGTTTACCAAATCACAAATGTGTTGCAATGCATCATGGGTAAAGAGTCGGAAGTTTATGAGAGTCGGATATTCGGCAGTCAGGAGTCGATATATATATGACACCAGAACAAAATTCAAAAATTCCACAGGGATGTCTAAGGGGCGTGGCTAAAGCCCGGTTCATACTTCATGCGAATGCGAAGCGAATTCCATGACGTCAACAATTTAATTTTCATTGTGACGTTCTCCGTTCACCTTAACGAATTCGCTTCACATACGCATTCGCATGAAGTATGAACCGGGCTTAAATCGCAAGCAGCGATGCATGGGTCAATAGGCCGATCCATAAAGCCGTGCGCTACCTGTGGGTCAAATTTGTCCGCCATATTTGCGGCTAGAATTGGTCAATACGTACATCAATGGGCGTTGCTTAATTATTGGATCAGTCTACTCTGAAAGTACCTTGAAAGTGTAGCCGAGGACGTCGAATTGCGTGGCCATCATGTATGCCGGCTGTGAGAGTGCGCGGTAGATGTGGAGGGTAGACACGGCCTGAGTTAAGGTCACATCTGCCCCAATGGACATCTTTGGCAGCTGTATAGTTGCTCCAAGGTCAACCAACATCTGTATAAGAAGAATTAGACCCCTGTACTGATGACGTCATGGTTTGTTGACGTGCGCTTTTTTATGGCAGTCAGGTGGGGACGACGGACTCGAAGCTCCATAGACAAGCACACATTTAAACAAAGCGTGACGTCATCGGTACTGAGGTCTATTCGATTAAGATGTGTGCCAGACAGCAGTCACCATATGCGCTAAAGAAAACAGAACCAAGCCGTAATTGTAAACTTGGAACGCCTGTCCTTTCAAATAAAAATATATTTTACGGGAATTTCAATTATTTTGACGTAATAGGCCTATATGCCTCTGTGGCACGCAAGGCAATTACGAAAACTTAACGCATGGTGAAAGTGGCTTTGAATTTACTACACCACTAACCAGATTCCCTATCTGGTTGGATGAATGCCCAAAGGAAAAACTCAAATTCGGCACCTCGTACACTACAGATGAAAGAGCAGTGAGAAAATATTCTCATATCATCTTAAGTATCATATTTTAGTTAGTTCTGGTGTTTGAAATATAACAGTTTTAGAGTGTCAAAACGGCCATATCACTACGGATACCATACCAAATCCGTTAGAACAAATTTGTAAAGAATTGTTAGACCATAACCCCCGACGACAGTGCGTCTTTTGCCCCGAACACCTGCAACCGGGATCGGCCGAAATCGTCTACATCAAGGTGGTCAAATTCCAATGCTCTATGAAGGAAAATTTAATCTGGTCAGAAACTTGAAAATGACGCACCTTAACCACCTCGAAGTTGTTGCGTTGCGCTGCCAGGATGATCGGGGTAATGGCCGAATGGAAGTCGTCGTTATCAGATGTTGCACTGACGGCGACTTTGCACTCCTCCTAAAATGTCAAGATGAAACGTTCTTCACTTAGAACTTCAAGGAAGGGTGCCCAAATCGAAACCATCGCTTATGAAATAACAGAGATTAATTCTGATAAAAAAATTGTAAATGTTTTTGTATTTTTATTAATATTGTTTTTATTTATTTATTTTATTATTATTTTTTTATGGGGGGGGGGGGTGAGGATGGAGGAATAAAGACCAATAGCAGGGGGGCCTGAAAACCTTATCCACTTATGCAAACCAAACCTAACTATGGTTTAAATCTTGGTTCTCCTCAATTTAACGTATACTTTGAAGACTTCGTTTGTTATAGAAACGGGGGATATACAAGAAAATGCAGAGAATATTTTTGAACTGCATAGAAACGGTCGACCATGCTTGTAACACGTCATGCGAATTCGTGTTTCATTGATCTTTCCTTAATCATACTCGTTATTTTTATTTTGAAATCGTTTACTTTGCTTTCCCAAACCATTTCAAGTGAACTTTGAAGGTCTGTCGATGAAAACTTCAATGTCAAAGAAAGTAGCCACCAAACATGTTTATCGACGTCTAGGCCGACAGGTCTCCCGTGGCGCCAATAGAATTCACCATCATAAAGCATAAAATAATCGTCCTTCGGGCTTTTCCACTTGTTTGTGTTTTCAAAAGTAATCTCTGTGTGGTCATTTCGATGATCAGGCACCAACAAAGGCCTTGCAACAATCGAAGTTCAGCGAAATGCGTGCGTACTACTACGAGGTCGAGAACCATTGGGCACAAAAAGGCGCGATGTGTACCGTTGACTCAATACAAACTTTAACCTCCAAGACGGTGTTTCAAACCACACCAAAAGTTCACTGCGAATTTAAACTTCTCTTATGCTTGGATATAATACAGAATTTCGTAAGATCGTGAGGTGGTCCTGGGCTCACAAACAAGTGAATTGCTAATTTGTTAGCATTCGATAAGTTATGAGCTTCCCAATGAGACATTCAACACAAATCGACAAACGATAAACTAATTTAAAATTTAAAATTAGGAGCGGGGCGCTACTTATTCCTACGCTTCTATATGTACCTACATGTATATCAATCTTCGCTCGTAGCACAAAATGAAACAATATATGAAGTAAAGAGCGCAGTGATTTTTTTCCTTCAAAAACAGTGTTTTCTTGCATACTATTTTTTAGTGGGGAAAATGCATTCGTCATGTGTTTGTTGGTTGTTATTTCACTACACTGTGCGGTCCGTGACGATATACGTAGGAACTCAGGTATACAAGAAATAACCTAGATTCATTTATCTAAAAATGTTTTTCGGAACGTTAATTGTGAAACAGACAAAGAGAACAAAAAAAGCTATGCCACTATCTTTCCTCGTTCTGTATATCTATGGAATTCTTTCTTTCCTGTTTCAGGAGTAATATTAAATTCCTACCGCTTGCATTTTGAATTCTTTCTCCTTTTGTAGCTCTGTACATAGAGTGGCTTTTATTAGCCTAGTTCGGGGTGCCATGAGTAGGCCTGGTACACACCGCACGTACACAACAACTCCGCTTTCAACCACTGCCCATTTATTTTCCTCAAACAATACCTTCATGACAATTTGACATATGACTGTTCCAACGTAGGGCTTATGCTTCTTTGTTGATGCATATTTGCCGTGCTAGGTACGGCCATTTTGAGTGGACCGCAAGAGAGCGCTTTCATTCTTCCAACACTAAACCTCTTCTCCGTCTCACGGCAGCTATTTCGGAGTGACAAAGCGCGCGACCGACCAAAGGTCCCTTGAAGGGGTATAAACTCCAAATAATAGAACCTTTGAAAGGCTTCCAGAGCCAAGTTCTCTGCTGGAAGTTGAACAGTGGATTTATATTTCACAAAGACCTACCGTACGGTATTTGCTTTTGTTTATTTTGTGACGCTATATGCCACAATCGTGGGTGAACTTCCTGCTAAAAAGACACCATTGGGAACAACAGATGAACGTGCGATAATAATTTTTTGTAAGTCTAGCATTTGGCAAACTTCAAGCACATATTATGTTTTAAAGAGATCGAGTTTTCTAACTAATTAAAGTGTTATTAATAATTTTACATTGTTGGTTTTCAAGATTGTTTTTTCGCAATGGGGACACTAAACAAGATTGTACCCATTGCGGTAGTATAGATGTTATTTCATTGTGTCAACGCCACTGATGAGCCATTGTGACCCGCTCTGGAAAAAGGTATATTATGTCGCAAAATATGAAAAATGAGTTTTATGTATGTTTGGAAAGCCTGCATTGTAAGCTTTCATTTGGTACATGATAGAGCTCCAAAGCCCTTTCCGTTCTGGGGATATCACGTTTTTGCATATTAATTAGTTCTATGGAGTTTAAATTGCACAACAGAGAAAACAGGCTTTGAAGTAGCTAGTTCTAATACAATGCAATAGAACAATGCACTTTAAAAAGGTTATTTTTTCACTTTATTCACTGAAATCAACATTGTTGTGCACCAAACCTGAAACTTTAGATATTTAAGATGTCATTAAAGACAAAAAGCAAAAAATAAATGTTGACAAAAAAATTCACCCTCTCAACGTTGAAAGGGCTATTACACAAAAACGCATAGCGCGACTTATACTACCTTTTTCTGGAGCAGGTCACCCATTGTCTAACTAGCTGCATGTCTATTATACTGACGTACACATGTATCATGGTTTTTTTGTATATGCATCTTCAATACGAACTTTCAGGAGAAAGAAATGAATGATTGAAAACTTGATTATCTCAATTGAAATGGAAGAAGACTCCTTTTGAATTTACAGTTCTTTGGTGAGCTAACACGAAAACAATGTCCGGAAACAAAATACCAACACTCGATTTTAAAACAATCAATTGAAGAGTTTTAGGATTAAGTAATCCAGGTAATCCATTTACTGTTAAAGCTTTCAGTAAAGCTGCCATGTCCGTGCCCTGACTGAAAATGTCCATGTAATTTTAACGAATTTCTACAAAAATATTATGGAAGAAAGCTATATTTGTAAACAGTAAAAATCAACTTATTGCACTGTGTATTCTATATATTTGGTTGTCCTAAACTATATATTATTTTTATCATGTTCTACGCGCGACAGTATACATTAACCCTATAACCCCCTTCGGTGTTTTTCACATGGCCCTGCTAAATCCAACAATTTCCAACAAAATTTAAATGAGAAGCCTGCTAAACACGACAAAATCCAACATGTATATTTAGCTTCCACCCTGCTAAATCCAACAAAATCCAACAGCTGCTACCCTGCTGAATACAAATATCCAACACACCATGTAGTTTGTGTTGACTGCTAAATCCAACAAATTACTACATCTTTTTACCATTGTTTAATTTTTTTATTGAGCAGGGGTAGGGTTAATACTGTAGGAATTACCAAATTCGAAACTTAATAGCTCCGTTCCTTACCGTCAGGTATAGACTTTTGTGGAATATCGAGGTGGCTGTTGTATGACAAAGCAACCACTTGAGGCAATTACCCTTTAAGAAAACTAACGCAGTATTTTAATATATCCCGTGTCATGTTCATGACTAACTGCTTTCAATAGATTTGCCAAGGGTACTCATTCGTAAGATTGTTCAAATACTCTTCATCTTTATTCTTTTTTACCCTTGCAATGGGAAATTTCATCCTAACTCAAACGACCCCAAATTTCAAGACACATCGTTTTAGTAAGTTCCCATGTAAGGGCTCATGACAGTCGCTTTTTCTTACCGGGTGCGACGCGAGGTGACGACACACCGTTCGTATCGCATCCTCGAAGTTTTCCTCAATGCAACGGATGAGGGCATCGCCGAGTGGGACACCGTGGTTAAGGAGGGTGTTGATTGCATCTGTGGACGGAACAAGATTGAGGGGAAAGTTTTAGGATGATGGCCAGATGCACTGGGAGCAAGTGTTGTAAAACTGTGGTTGCATTCCAATCCAAGGATTAACCTTGTGAAAACGGCTTATTATTTTGGTCAAGTTGTAAGAGTCTATAAGTATATGTGCATAATTTGACTATTACAGTTTCGTGAGGAACTAAAAATATGATGCATTTTGCAAATATAGTCCTGTAGGCGTCAGCACGTAAAAACACAACATAAGAAGACGGGTATTGTGGTGAACAATTTTACCCTATAAGAATACCCGGGGCTATGGCCTTCTTGCGACAATAGTGACCTTAAGTCTAGGAGACCCTTGGGGTGCATATCTTGTGTACCCAACAAATAGGAGCCTTGAAAATAATTATGCCCCTAACTTACGGATTTTTCTGTTCAGGCTGACCTAGTTGGGGTAATCGTAACTCCACATAATAGAGTGACTGAACAATTCAGTTCAAATCCTGCGCATCAACTAAACAATGGACCCCTGACAATACTATAGGCCCCAAAATTGCTCATTTCAGCAGTTTTTTAATTAAACCTGAATGAAACCACCTTTGCAGGCCCAAGTTAAAGTATCTTTCATACTGAGAAAAATATAACTAAGGCTGCAGCATCATCCTACACAGCTACTTTGGCGCTATAGGACCTCAGAAAATGCTGAAATTCAACGAGCCATTGATAGATGTACAAGAAATATGAATAGGATTGTAATCCTATTGTCTGCCTTTCGGTCATAGGGTTATGATTATTGTTACTCTTCCTGTTCCGTTTTGGTAGGGTATCAAAGATTTTACTTTGATGCCCACCAAATAGTCGTGCAATATATGGGAAGAAAGTTTCTGTGTTGGATGTTCTTGGCACAGTGTATGGTCACTCAAAGTGTTCACATGCATGTTGATTTCTGTCTCGTTTTTTACCAATTTTGTTAAAGGAACCATGCTTCTCAGATTTGCCGGATAGCATTTTATTTCATAAATACATTCATTCATATGTATTAAATGTGAATTAAAAGCCAAACTGGTTCAAGTGAAGT